>JACEEZ010005003.1:17500-27111 GCA_016584305.1 Chionoecetes opilio
GTAATACAATAACCCCCCCCCTTTTCCCCCTCCTCCTCCTACCTCCTCTTCCCATCCTCCCTTATCCCTTTCTACTTCCTCCCCTCCTCCTCCCCCCCTCTTCCCTCCCCCATTTTTACCCCCCCCTCCTCCTCCTCCTCCTCCTCCCCCTCCTCCCCCCCTTCTCCTCCTCCTTTCCTATTTTTCCTTTCTCTCCTTTTATTTTTTTTTTCTAGTTAGTGTAGTGTAGTTAGATCAAACAGCCATGTAAGGTTTCCCAATGGTCGTTGCTGTTTGTGGCCTTTGTATTCCTTTGTATTACTACCTCCACCCCCCTCCCTCCTCCTCTCCTCCTCCTCCCCCCCTCCTCCTCCCAATACAGAAAAGTGTCGTGACAAATAAGAGTTGGTGGGGATTAACGAAAGTGAAGGGGATTTAAAATTTATTCCAATTACCCAACAGAAGGAATTTATTCACTGATTATTTTATTACTATTATTATTATTATTATTATTTATTATAAGAAGTAGTAGTAGTAGTAGTAGTAGTGAGTAGTAGTAGTTTGTAGTAGTAGTAGTAGTTTTATTGTTAGTAGTAGTAGTAATAGTGGGAATTCACTTTTAGACTATAAAAAAAACTTCCTCTCGTTTTTCTATCTTCCTCCTCTCTTTCGCCATCTCTCTCTCTCTCTCTCTCTCTCTCTCTCTCTTCCTCTCTCTCTCCCTCTTCTCTCTCTTCTTATCAGGTCTTATCAGTAAGAGATACGCGAACACAATTTTTATGTATAGAATAAGAGATAATGGGAGAGAAAGAGAGAGAGAAAGAGAACAAAGGAAAAGGGGAAGGGGGGAGGAGGAGGAGGGGGAGTCCTCCTCCCCCTCCCCTCCCCCCCTCCTCCCAATCCCCCCAATTTTTTTTTTCCCCCTTTTTTTTCTTTTTTTTAATTTTAAATTTTTTTTTTCCCCCCCCTTTTCCCCTCCCCCCCAAAAAATTTTGTTATGTTTAAAAATTAATTCCCAGGGGTTTTTTTTTATTTTTTTTTTAATATTATCTTTTTTTTTTTTTTTTATAAGAATAAGTTGTAATTTTTTGGGGATAGAGTAAAAGGGTTAATTATTTATTTAAAAACAAATTTTCTTTTTTTTTTCTTTTTATTTTTTTTTTTTTTTTTTTTTTTTTTTTTTTTTTTTTTTTTTTTCCCTTTTTTTTGGGTTTTTTCCCCCCCCCCCCTTTTTTTTTTTATCTCTTTCCCCCGTAGGGGGAAAAAAAAAAAAATTGGGGGGGGGAAAAAGGGGGAAAAAAAAGAAAAAAAAAAAGGGGAAAGAGGAAAAAAGGGGAGGGGGAAGGGGAGGGGGGTAAGGGGGGGGGAAAGGGGGAGGGAGGAGGAAAAGGGGGAGGGGAAAAAAAGGGGGGGGGAGGAGAAGAAGAAGGGAGTGGGGGGGGAGGAAAAAGAAAGGGAGGGGGGAAGGGGGAGGGGGGAGGAAGGGGAGAAAAAGGGGAGAGGGAGGAAAAAGGAAAGGGGAGGGGGGGGAGGAGGAGAGGGAGGTTGGGGAGGGAAAAAAGGGGAGGGAAACACAAAAAGAAAATAAAAAAAAAGGGGGAAAAAACAGGAAAAAAAAAAATAAATTTTCAATAAATTTAAAAAGGGGGACAAAAAAAAGAAAAAAAAAAAAAATTTAAAAAACGAAAAAAATAAAATGATAAAGAATAAAGGAGAAACCCTTTTACAAATAAAAAATATAAAAAAATACTTAATTTTAATTTTAAAAAAATATATTTTTTAATACAATAAAAAATTCTTTTAAAATTTTTTAATATTTTTTTATTTTTAAACAAAATAAAAAAACCCAAAATAAAATTTTTTTACCCCTAAGCTCAACTACTACTCTAACTTACACCTCACTACTTTAATTTATCTACTACTCCTTCCCCCTTTCCAAACTCCCTCCCCAAAAAAAAGGTTTTAAAAAAAAAGGTGGATGGTTAGTAAGGCGGGGTTCAACCACCTCCTACCCACCCTCCCTTTTCCCCTCTTCCCTGGCCCTTTTCCCCAAACCAAAAAAAGGGTGTGAAGGAATTTTGGGGGGCAGGGGGGCTAGAAAATTTGATACCCCTCCCGCCTTCTCCCCTTCCCCTTTTCCCACCGGTATCAAAAAACCAGGGTGTGGGTAAGTGGGGGCCCAAGGGGGCTTCCCTTTTTTTCCTCCCCCCCTGTTTCCCCTCCTCCTTCCCCCACCGCCTATAAAAAAACAGGTGTTGGGTAAGGGAAAAAGCAAGGGTTTTATCCTTTCCCCTAGCCCACCCTCCTTACCCCCTCTTTGGTTTACCTCTATAACAACAAAACCGGGGATTTTTTGGGGCAATGGGCTAACAAGTTTGAAAGCCCCCCCTGTTTTTTTTTGTGGTTGTCCCCCGTATGGGGCGTTTTGTTGTGGTGGGGTGTGTGTGGTGTGTTGTGTGTGTGGGGGTTTTGGGGTGTGGGGTTTTTTTTTGGGGGTTTTTTTGGGGGGGGGGGGGGGGGTGGGTTTTAAATTTTTAAGAAAGGGGGAGGGGGGAGGAAAGGAGAGAGATGAGATGAGAAGGAGGGGGGAGAGGGAGGAGAAGAGGAGAGAAGGGAAGAAAAAAAGGGAAAAAAAAATTCAAAAATAAAAAACCCTAGAAAAAAAAAAAAGAAAAGGAGGAAAACAGAGAGAGAGCAGAGGAGAGAGAGGAGAAAAGAGAAATAAAAGAAACAAAGAGGGAAAAAGGAAGAAAAGGGGAAAAAAAAATGAAAAAAAAAGGGGGATGAAAAAAAAAAAAAGGGACGAGGGGGAAAAAAAAAAAAAAAAGGGGAAGGGGAAAAAAGAAGAAGAGGAGAAAAATGAGAAAGAGAGAAAGAAGAGGGGGGGGAGAGGGGAGACGAGGGGAGGGAGAGGAGGAAGGAGGGGGAAAAGGGGAAAGGGGGGGGGGGGGGGGGAGAGAGAGGGGAGAGAGGAGGGGGAAAAAAAAGAAAAAGGGGGAAATTTAAAAGTATGGGTTAAAAAAGAAAGGAAAAAAAGAGAGGGGGGGAAAAAAAAAAGGGAGAAAAAGGGCGAAAAAAAAAGGGGAAAAGAAAAAGAAGGGAAAAAAGACAAAAAAAACGAGAGAGGGAGGAGGAGAGAGGAGAGAGGGGGAGAGGAGGGGGGGCCCGAAGAGAGGGGAAAAGGAGAGAAAAAGGGAGAGGAAACGAGAGAAAAAGAGAGAGAGACAAAGTAAGAGAGGTTTTTCGATTTTTTTCCGGGCCCCGAAAAAAGGGGCCAGGAGCAGGGGGGGGAAAGGGAAAAAATTTTCCCCTTCCCTTTCCCCCCCTTTCCCCCCCCCCCCCCCTTTTTCCCCCCCCTTGGTTTTCTCTAAAGGGCACCCCTTTTTTTCCCCTTCTTCCTCCTCCCTCCCCCCTTTCCCCTCTCCCCCTCCCTCCTCCTCCCCCCCTTTTCTCTCCCTCTCTCTTCCCCTTTCTTTTTTTCACCGCAACCCCTTTTCCCCTTTTCTTTTTTTTTTTTTTTTTTTTTTTTTTTTTTTTTTTTTTTGATGGGTTTTGTTTTGTGGTGGTTTTTTGGTTTTTTTTTTTTGTTTTTTTTTTTTTGGGGGGGGTTTTTTGGGGGAAAATTTGGTTTTTATGAGTTTTATTTTAAATGTAGAATTTTGTATGAGGGGTATTAAATGTATAGTTTTGTTTTGGTATGTTTTAAATTTTTTAATTTAAATAGGGGGGTTTTGATTTTTTTTTTGCTGGGTTCCAATTTTTTTTTTTAAAAAAAAGTTTAAAAATTTGATTGGGTATTAATGCTAAAACCAAAAGGGGTTAGCCCCCCCCAAAATATTGGAATGGCCCCCTTTCCCAAACACAAATTCAACCGGTTCGTTTAAAAACTTTATATTTTTTAAAAACCTTTTTACTAAAAACTTTTTTTCCTCCAAGCCACAACCCACAAAAAAGTAAAGGGATGGAAATTTTTCCCCGGCATTTAATTTATCTAGAAAAAAAAAAAAACTTTGTATTTCTGGCTGCACAAAATATTCCATTTTGCAAAATCAGGTTTTTGTTTTTTTGGCCCAAAACGGGGGTCGTAGAAAAATTTCGAGTAAAAAAGGTTTCATTTGGGGTTTCTACATGACGAAGGGGTTTTTCAAAACACCCCATGGTTGTGAGAAAATTATATTTTGAAAAAGGTACGAAAAGCTATTTCTCGGTTATTCCCAAATCAAATTTTTTGCTTTCCCAAAATAAAGCCCTTGATCTACTTCTTTTTTAGTCTTTACTTCTTGCTTTATTCCATAGTTTTTTAGTTTTTAAAAAAATCGTGTTTTTTAAAAAAAACTAAGGCATACCCCTTGCAAAAAATTTTGGGTATTTTTGAAAAATAATTTTTTTAAAAATTGTTCCCAAGGGTTTTCGGGCATTTTGAACACGAATCTGGGTCAGTTTTCAGTTACAAGGATTAGAAGCCCATTTCAGCCAATTCACAAACATGATCTTCCCGATTTCCTTAAAAACCCAAAATTTAAAAAAAATTCACAAGACTAAAAAAATGTAGGCATTTCTAGATAACAAATTCTTAAACAAAAAATCAGTATTAAATTTTTTTAGTATTAGTATTAGTATTTTTAACCCTATTTGACCCCCATGCGATTTTCAAAGTACTTATTTTTAAAAAAACCCGGAATACTTAGCATCCTGTGGGATTTAAAAGCCCTCCTAACTCCGTAGGATCGTGAAGGGGCAAGAGGCCCCTGAAAGGGCTTGAAGGGTTGATATTAAAGCGAGGATACTAAAAAAAAGTTCTTCCCCCTCCTTTTCTCCTCCCTTTCTTTCCTCCTCCTTCCCCCCCTTTTCCCTTTTCCCCACCTCCTTCCCTTTTGCTCCCCCTCTCCCCTCTTCTCGTATAAAGGAAAAAAAATGAGTAAAAAAATAAATATGCAGCTTAACGAATGAATGAAAAGATTAAAAATGGGTGAGTAAAGAAGCTTGAACACTTCATAAAACACCACACACACACAACACACACACCCACCCAAAACACACCAAAAACAACCCCACAACACCTCAATCGATACACTGATTTTAAAGCAAACTATTTTAAAAAAAAAATGAAAAACAAATAAATTGTGGAAAAAACGTAACAAACAAACACACACCACACAAAAACACAAACCCAACCCCCCGGGGCAGGAGGGGTTTGCGCTCCCCTGGCTTTCGGGGACCGAGTTCGATTCCCATAAAAAACAAATTTTTCTGCAGCCCTGGATGGCCTCAAACACCCACATGCTGCCCATTAAAATCTGCCCTTTATTGCGAGTGCATCGGAGGGCACAGGGGGGGGGCATGACCTTAATCCAGGCTCACCAAAACAAATCCTGCCTGCGCCACCCCTATCTATAAACATGGATCGCGGAAAGCCTGGGTCAGCACTGGTTTCCCCCTTTCCGCCATTTGCCAAAACCAAAAAAAAAAGCCTTTTTTCGCGGGCGTTTGCTGCTGGTTTGTTATCGCCTCGTCATGCCCAAACTTGCGTTATGTCCTGTACAAAAAAACCCGGACCTGGAAGTGGCAAATCTTTCCAACCTCGCGTGAGTAACACCACCACACACCCACACACACGCACCCACCACACACACACCTCCCCACACACACACACCCCACCACACACCCACCACACACAACACACATACCCCACACCACACACACACAACCCACACCCACAACACACACACACCCACACACCACACACACACCACCCACACACCACACCACACACACACACCACACACACCACCCACCACACCCAACACACACACACACACCCACAACACACACCAGAACACACCCACCCCCACTCCCCACCAGCCCATCCAACTCATAATCCATCTACCCACTCCAGTCATCCACCTACTAGTTAAAAAAAAATATAGGTGGATATGAATATACTTTTTTTATATAGGTAGATATAGATATAAGTATATTTTTTTATACTTGTTAACAATTAGTGGGGAACGAAGCAGAGGTGATATAAGAGAGGTGACACTTAAAGCGGGTATTACACCGGGGCCACTTTTCTGCTCACTGAGTAGATTTCACTGAGCTGCTCAACGAAAACTATTACACGGTGATCTGGTTTTTGATGAGCAAATGGGCTAGGTTAGGTTTCATTACAACCTATAAGAGGCCTCTTCCATTTGTGTCCAAGCTGCATGAACCAGTTCTTTCAGTTCAGGTTGGGTTTCTTGGTTCAGGGTTGGGTTCTGGGTTCAGGGTTGGGTTCTGGGTTCAGGTTGGGTTCTGGGTTTCAGGGTTGGGTTCTGGGTTCAGGTTGGGTTCTGGGTTCAGGTTGGGTTCTGGGTTCAGGTGGGTTCTGGGTTCAGGGTTGGGTTTCGGTTCAGGGTTGGGTTTCGGGTTCAGGGTTGGGTTCTGGGTTCAGGGTTGGTTCGCGTGTCAACAAATGGAACGCAAAAAACCCCGTTTTTTGTTTACAAACATACTCAGCTGGCGAGGCAATTTAAGAGAGAGAGAGAGAGAGATAACGAGTGAGAGAGAGATAACGAGAGAGAGAGATAACGAGAGATACCGAGAGAGAGATAACGAGAGAGAGATAACGAGAGATAACGAGAGATAAAGAGAGAGAGATAACGAGAGAAATAACGAGAGATAACGAGAGATAACGAGATACCGAGAGATAACGAGATAACGAGAGATAACAAGAGAGAGAGAGATAGCGAGAGATAACGAGAGATAACGATAGAGAGATAATGAGAGAGAGAGAGATAACGAGATATAACTCAGCTAGCTGTTATGTGAAGGGATCATATCAAGTTTAAGATCGCGGGAACGCATGGCTCCACCAGCCATGTATGCCCCTTTTATGCCGTCTGACATCCTCTCCGACTCGTGCATGCGGAAAACCCTTCACGATAAGAGAAATAGGGCCCAAGGCGACCATTGTTTGTTATGAACTGAAAACTCTACCCAAGCTACCTCTCAATGTGAGTAGAGAAAGTTCACGGGTTTTGCTGAGTCACTACGCGCTTTGCCTCGGACCCAGGTTTTCGTGCGCAAATGGAACGCCTGAACTCTTGGGTTCCGTGAACTGGTTCTTGAAATGTCGCAAATGGAAGAGGTCTAAGGTTTGGTTAGGTTTCATTAAAACCTTTAAGGTTAGCTAGGTTAGATTTCATTAAAACCTATAAGGTTAGGTTAGGTTTCATTATTATATTATTTTTTTTTTTGGGGGGGGGGGGGGGGGGGTTGCGCAAAATAAAAACTATCTCCATTGCAACAAGCACCTATTGTAGGCCAAGAAAAAAATAGTTGGTGTCTCTGAAAACGACCGCGAAACTCTCGTCCATTATTATCAAAAGTTGGTTTCGTAGTCTATATGAAACCATAGTCGTTTCGTTACACTCAGCTCAGAGTTGAACTTGCTACTAGAGTACGAAACGCACACAGGTTATGTACGAAAATACTCAAAATCAGTGTACGAAACTAACTACTTTCAATTCAATACACCTAATTAAGAAAGATTTTTTGATTACGCCAAAGGTTTTTGATTAATTTAAACTTCCTGTAATCCCCGAGAGTAGCTTCTACGGACCACTGTGGCCCGCGCCGTACCCGTGGCCGCGGCGGTACGGGGCTGACGCCGTTATAGTAGACGAGAACTGCGCGCTCGCTCTTTAGGTCAGACACACACACACTCGGGGGCTAACACCGCACTCTTAGCCTCTCTCGCTTTACCACAGACACCACACCTGTCACTACAACCTGTATGGCTCGCAACACACCCGGGGTCACTACACAACATGTACGGCCTCGCAACACACCTGTCACTACACACCTGTACGGCCTCGCAACACACCTGTCACTACACACATGTACGGCCTCGCAACACACCTGTCACTACACACCTGTACGGCCTCTCAAGACACCTGTCACTACACACATGTACGGCCTCGCAACACACCTGTCACTACACACCTGTACGGCCTCGCAAGACACCTGTCACTACACACCTGTACGGCCTCGCAACACACCTGTTTGTCTGTGTATCACCGTAAATAAATGACTTGGAAGGTTCGACGATGCACTAGGTTGGAAGTTTAGTAGTAGTAGTAGCTAGGTGTTAATAGTAGTTGTAAGTGGTAATAGTAGTAGTAGGTGGTAGTAGTAGTAGTAGTAGGTGTTAATAGTAGTAGTAGGTGGTAATATAGGCTATCACATGCCAGCAGCCAACACCCAGCCACTGCCTGGGGCGGCCATGTATTGTTTTGGTATTGGCAAGATGGCGGTGGTGGGGTGGCTGTTAGCTTCAGTATCTCGGCCACAGCTAGCCCAGATCCACGATCCATGTTATATAGATCAGTGGCGCCACCACGGGCGAGGGCCAACCATCACAGCAGCCCTTAAGTGAACCTCCAGGGCCTGCCATCACAGCCCTCCAGTGAACCTCCAGAGCCTGCCATCACAGCCCTCCAGTGAACCTCCAGGGCCTGCCATCACAGCCCTCCAGTGAACCTCCAGAGCCTACCATCTGAGCCATGGGTCACCACTGCCTACAGGCGCTATAGGCACAAATGTAAAACAAAAAAAAAAAAAATCAACAGCAGTTAAAATATATAAACCACTTACAAGCACTACAACACCACAACACAACAAGAGAAGGGCGAGACACTTTACCAGGCACACTCTCAGAAATAAGGGGTCTATTAAGGGTAGAATTGTTACATCGCACCATCACTACCCTTTTTAAACCCTATGTCCAGGCTGGAGGGTAGATGCTGCCGATTATACCCTTCATCTACCCTTTATCTACCCTTTTTAGACGAGAGGGTCGCAAAAGGGTATATTTGCGTCGATCCGTAGTGGTACATTTCTAAGGGTAGACAAAGGGTAGCAGTATTTCATCACTACAAATACCCTTTTTCTACCCTTTTCCTACCCTTTTTTTCTAAGAGTGCAGCACTTAACACTTCGCCGGAGCAACACAGGGAGATAAATGCTACTAAACATATAAAACCACTGCCCGCTGCTATCCCTCCCCTACAGGGCACAAAACAGCAGATAACCCACCGAACCTCAACACTTTATCACGGCCTTATCACAGCTTATCTGTACTAGGTGAATATATATAGGGTGTGTGTGTGTGTGTGTGTGTGTGTGTGTGTGTGTGTGTGTGTGTGTGTGTGTGTGTGTGTACTCTCTCTCGCACACACAGAGAAAAGATAAGATCGCAGGATTATAGTACTAGCAGCTGTACGGAAGCCATACACACACACACACACATACATACACACACACACACACATACACATACATACACACACACACACACACACACACACACACATGCTATCACCAACAGATAAGAAAAAAAGATAATCAAATCCAACCCTACTTTTTACGCCATATCAGCTAATTAGAGAGAGAGAGAGAAGAGAGAGAGAGAGAGAGAGAGAAGAGAGACGAGACGAGGAGAAGAGAGAGAGAGATGGAGAGAGAGAAGAGAGAGAAGAAAGCAGTATGTTTGAAACACTTACTGACTTAATTATCTACTTTTAAGCTCTCTATGTTACTAACGTTTTAATAAAAATAATATAAAAAAAAAAAAAAAAAAACAAAAAAAA
>JACEEZ010005004.1:16570-24070 GCA_016584305.1 Chionoecetes opilio
GGGCCTGAGCATCGCTGGTATGGCCCCGACTCCATATCAACATTTATTTTATCATTCATCCTTAGTGCTTAGTGTTGGCCGAAGCCACCACCCCGGGAGGCGGGTCACAAGCCCCCGGCTAACACCCGGTACCCACTTACTACTGGGTGGACAGGGGCTCGGGTTTTAAAAAGACCGCCCGTCTGTCTTCGCTCCGCCCGGGATCGAACCCGGGATTTCTCGGTTATGAGCCGAAAGTGCTAACCCCTACACTACGGAGTTCCCAACGTGTGTGTGTGTGTGTGTGTGTGTGTGTGTGTGTGTGTGTGGTGTGTGAGGGGGGGGGTAGTTGGGTTTTTAATAAGTGTTGGCTGTACTGGAATTCAATAAAGTAGCTTGTGATTTATATTTCTAGAATGGATTCAGTTTGTCCATGTGTGTGTGGGGGGGGGGGGGTTTACTTGGTAATGAGTGTTTTGAGTGTGAGTTTCCTGGGTATTTCGAGTAAAGTATAGGAATAGAGAATAGGTAATGAGTGTAGGTAATGAGTGTAGGTAATGAGTGTAGGTAATGAGGCAAAGTATGGGTATAGAGGATAGGTATAAAGTATTGGTACAGAGTCTTGGTAATGTGTAGTATTAGATTTGACTTTGAAGGGTGTGTTTGTTTGTTCCCTAATACGTGATGGGTTGTGCGTGTATAGCTTTTTGTACAACAATAATAATAGCAATACTAATAATAATGGCGAGAATGATGATATTTGTAATGTTAATGATGATGATAATAATAATAATGATAGTGATGATAATAATAATAATGATAACAAAACTTGAAAAAATAATAATAATGAAAATATCAATAATAACAATAATAATAATAATAAATGATAAGAATAATGACACGAACATCATCACTTGTTTTTACGTCTACTACCTACAACAACTAATAATAATAATGTTGTTGTTGTGAAATAATTACAATCACAAATCACTCATTCACAAGACCCAGCATGTAAACACCACGTTTCCCCTCGTGGATAAGGTTATAGACCCGTGTTGGAGTCTCCTCGTGGATTCCTCCCGCACCATCTACTTCCCCTCATCCCTCCTACTGCATATAAACCCCTCACTTTCCCCCCCACCCTCCATCTTCCTACTCCTATCCACATCCCCATTACTCCTATCTTTTCTCTCCCTATAACATTTACCCCCCCCCCTTTTCCCTTCCCTGTTATCTTCCCCCTCCTGTTCCCTCTCCCTTCTCTCCCTATAATATTCAGTGTTTTAGATCTCCCTCTCCCTCTCCCTCTCCCTCTCCCTCTCCCTCTCACTCCTCCTCCTCCTCCTCCTCCTCCTCCTTCTGCTCCTCCTTTGTATTTGTATTCCTTTGTATCTCAAAGCACCGCCAGATTGAGTCACACACAAAGTCTCCTCTTAATCTGTCTCCTCTATAAGCCTCTCCCCTATACTTGATAATGACAATATATACACGATAAATAGGTAATATTCTGCTTCTTGGTGCCTTTCTTGCTCTATACTCAGTCTTTGTGATGCTGAAAAGGCTGAAAAGTATCTTTCTCTATATTTTCTTGTCGTTCTTCATGTCTAAATTGTCTTTTCATACGTGATTTATTTGACTCTTTATACGAAGCGCCTTAATACGGTTTATTTCTACACTAATGTCCTCACCAGTTTTCTTTTTTCCTATTTCGTTTCATTCACTAGGTCATCTATTATAGCTACGAGCTTTTTGTTTCGTCTATTATTATTCCTATCCTTGACCAGACTTCCTGTAATGTTAGAGAGAGAAAAAAACAAGTAATACTCAACCCTCCCATTGCCAAACAAATGCTATCCTAAGCCAAGCAGGATCCAGTTCCTTATAAGCCAATCCTTCCACTCTTTCAACCACGCAAATCATGAACATTTTTCCCAACACATTCATAAAACTTTTCCCATCACATTCATAAAACTTTTCCCAACACATTCATAAAACTTTTCCCAACATATTCATAAAACTTTTCCCAACACATTCATAAAACTTTTCCCAACACATTCATAAAACTTTTCCCATCACATTCATAAAACTTTTCCCATCACATTCATAAAACTTTTCCCAACACATTCATAAAACTTTTCCCAACATATTCATAAAACTTTTCCCAACACATTCATAAAACTTTTTCCCAACACATTCATAAAACTTTTCCCAACACATTCATAAAACTTTTCCCAACACATTCATATAACTTTTCCCAACACATTCATAAAACTTTTCCCAACACATTCATAAAACTTTTTCAAATACATTCATAAAACCTAAAATACAAAACGCTCACTTCCATATCTTTTAATAGAAGAAATTAACATTCATGAAACCCTTTTTTTCAACGCTGTAAGCAATACCTATTTCTAAACAAGGAATAAAAACACCAATGTAATCTTGGATGCTCCTCTCTTTTTGGAAGTTTCATTTTAACACACACACATACACACAAACACGCGCACGCACGCACGCACCACCAGCACCACACCACCACCACCACACACACACACACACACACACACACACACACACACACACACCACACACACACACACACACACACACACACACACACACACACACACACACACACACACAGCAGTGAATGGGTACCGGGTGTTAGCCGGGGTTTGTGACCTGCTCTCCGAGGTGCTGGCTTCGGCCAACACAAAGCACTAAGGATGAATGATAAAAATGTTGATATGGAGACGGGGCCACACGAGCATTGCTCTGGCCCTGTAAAATACAACTAGATGAATACAACTAGATGAATACACACACACACACACACACACACACACACACACACACGCACACGCACACACACACGCCACACACGCGCACGCACACGCACACACGCACACTCACACACACACACACACACACAACACACACACACACACACACACACACATATTACAATTTCAATTGGTTTGATGCTAAGCTCCGTCAAAGAAGAAAAAAAACATTTACAAAAAAACTTTCACAACGATAAAAAGAAGATAAGATATTACAATAAGAAGATGTGAAAGGAAGGTCATGCAAAGAGGCACTAGGGAGGGAGGGAGAAGAGAGAGAGGGGAGGAAGGAGAAAGATGGTGAGGAGAAAGGAAGGGAGGAAGGAAGGGAGGGAGGGAGGGTAGTAAGTATGCCAGGAAGGTCTTTGGCCGCGCATCTTCTCGCCTCTCGCTTCTTCACAAGTAAGGAAGGTCATGGGCATGCGAGGAGGAGGAGGAGGAGGAGGAGGAGGAGGAGGAGGAGGAAGTATGCAGGGTATCATTAATTTCAAGGAGAGAGAGAGAGAGAGAGAGAGAGAGAGAGAGAGAGAGAGAGAGAGAGAGAGAGAGAAAAGAGAGAGAGAGAGAGAGAGAGAGAGAGAGAGAGAGAGAGAGAGAGAGAGAGTTATATAACTTCATGATTACAAAAAGAAGTTTAGTCTGTACCACACAGGCTTGCAGGCACACGAGCACCTTGCCTAACACGTGAAGGGCGTTACTAATGGTCTGGACGGTGTTACGACCCCTTATGTCTGAATTCTTAAAAGACGGATGTGGAGGCACGCGCGTTACGGCCTTTTCTCGTGTTTGCCTTTTCTATTTTGAACTAATATCTGCTGTCCTGAGCAAGACCAGTAAATAGCCGTTCCCCAGCGCTCGGTGGTAACACAAGCTGTAGGGTTCCGATTCCCCGCGACACCAAACGTCCACCATCATGTCTGGCTGACTCTGTAACAAACACATCTAGAGACTTGAAGGGTATGAATTGACACCCTTAAACACAGACAACATACTAATTATCATTGTCATCAACTACCTGTGTCTGAGAGTATAGTTATATAATCATCATATACTATTATGATGTTTTTCTAGTTTTCATCCCATCTCAAGTGACTAAAGAATGATACTCGTGGCGAACAAAACATGAATTTTCGTCACGTGACAACTACATTCGACAGTATTTTCCTAAGCACGCAAAGCAAGCACGCAAGACTTTCTTTCTATGGTGGCATAGATGAAGAGCGCGGCGGCCAGTGCGCCGTTTGTAGGTTTAGTAAGACCGTAAGGCAGCTCGGCAAACTGGGCCCCGGGACACTAGACCCTCCATGCACACGATCTCTAGGGCCTGCACCAGCACCCCAACTACCCCAACTGCAGGGTAGACGGGGTGTGCGGTGTAGACCCTGAGAGCGTGAAGGGACCCCAGGGAAGTGGGCGAGTCCCGGGGCCCCGCCCTCTGCCCCGTGTGACAGCCCTCTAACCTGGTGTCTCTTGCAGGATGCGGCTGCTGTGTCTGACGCTGCTGGTGGCGGCCGCCGCCCACGCAGACAAGCTGTTCCCCGGCCCTCCCGCAGGAGGAAACGCCATCAACTTTGGGCAGGCCTTGTCAGATTACCTGCCGCCTAAACAAGAATGCCCCCCACTCCCCACCAAGTACGTGACCTCCACCACCACCTCGGTCGTGACAGTCGACAGGAGCGCCAGCGTCGTCACAAACTACGTGACCCGCACGCAGGCCACGACCCTGTACAGCACGCAACTTGTCTACACTACCCTCACGAGCTTCGACGTCGCCAAACCCCAGCAGACCGTCACCCAAACTATTCGTAAGACGGAGACCAGTGAAGTGTTGAGGACCGTGACCAGTACCGTCACGAGACCGGGCACCACAAGGACCGTACAGAACACAGTCACCAGAACGCAACAAGTTCAAGTCACCGTGACCTCCACTCTCCTTTCCACCGTCGACAGGGGCGTGACAGTCACTCAGACGAGAACAGAGACCACCGTCAGACCCACGACTGTGACCAGACAGGAAGATCGCGTGGTCACCAGCACCGTGACCGTCCAGTCGCCGCCCGTAGTGGTCACCAGCACCCTCCAGACTGTGGTGCAATCTCAGGTGCAGGTGCCCGGCCCAGACCGCACTGTGCAGACCACTGTGCCCGTAAGAACCACCGTCACCACCACCACCGCCATCCAGCCTCCGAGCGTGACGGTGACGCAGACCAAGACAAGCAGCCGTGTGGAGTACGTCACCTCCACCACCGTCCGCGTCACGCAGGACACACGAATCCAAGAGGTTGTGAGCACCCGCACCAGCGTGCTCACCCAGACCAGTACGGTGCAGCGAACCACCACCGTGACGCGCACCATCACCAACGGCGTGGACGTCACCGTCACTAGGTCGACAGTGGTGACGCAGGTGCGACCCGTCACACAGACCAACACCCAGACGAGAGTGGTGTCGGAAGCCGGCCAGGGTACCCTCACCACCACCACGCAGTTCCGCAGCGTGGTGAGCACCGTCGTCCTCCCGGAACAGGTGGTGACGGTGGATGTGGAGCGAACACGGCTGGTGACCGACGTGCAGTACGTCAACCAGGGCGTGGAGACCACCACCGTCACCAAGACCGAACGGGCACCGTGCAACACCGGATACAACTACAATGCGCCCTCCGTCACTCTTGACCTGCGATCCCTTTAAATTTTATAATTCCACCAGCCAGAGAGCGAGTAGGGCAACGGTCGACGATGACCACGCGTCTTCTTGTTTATCAATCGAAACAATGTCTGCCGTGGACAGAATCTGAAATGAATGAAATTTTATAATCATTTACCGCAGAACTGGTTATGAAATAAAAAATGCCACGTTAAGTTTACTTTATTGTCCAATCAATCAAACTTGTGACGCTGCAAGGTGCTGAAAGGTTACCTACGGAAGGTGAGTTGATGGCGCTTATGTGCTGCTGCTTTACCTTATGCAGAAAGCCTTGTGTGCAACACACACACACGCACACGCACACGCACACGCACACGCACACGCACACGCACACACACACACAACACACACACACACACACACACACACAATAACCCAGACTTGTGGTTATATTTCAGGATGGCGCGCGTTATCCTTCTGGTGCTACTGGCTGTCGCCGGCCTGTGTCATGGCGCCAAGCTGCCCGCTATTCCCGGCGTCCGCGAGGGCAGCGGCAAGCAGGCTTTCCCAGACCTCTTTGCCTCCCAGGACGCGTTGAATTCCTACCTGCCGCCGAAACCCGAGCCCTGCGACGAGAAGACCGTCACCAGCACCAGATATGAGCCCACCACCCTCACCTCTTACGGGGACAGGATCACCACCACCGTCCTCACCAGGTACCAGACGCGGACGGTGACCAGCACACAGCGACAGGTGTCCACCATATATACCACCGTCACCTCCAAGGATGTGCGCCCCACCACCATCAGCACCACCCTCTTCTCCACCAGGACCATCACCCGAACCCAGACGGGCGTCACCACCCTGTCGGGAGGCGTCGCCACGGTCACTCAGACTCAGACACAAGTGGCCACCCGCACCCAGACCCGCACCCAGGTGTCCACGCGGGTCACCACTATCGGCAGCACCGTCACCAGAACGCAGGTGTCCACCCAGGTCATTCCCACCACCTACACCCGCACATCCACCCAGACCCGGACACAGGTCGTCACCCGCACGCAGCCGGCTGTCACCAGCACCCGCGTGCAGACCCAAGTCCGCACCTCGGTGGTGACCCGCACCGTGCCCGGCTCCACCAGCACCGTCACGGTGTCTCAGCCGACCACCGCCTACGTCACCCGCACTTCCACGCTGCCGCCGCGCACCGTCACCATGATGCCCACGCTAGTGATCACCGTGAGGAGCACCGTGCTCAGCACAGTAGTCAGCACACAAGTCAATGAACAACAAGTGACCCGCACCCAGACGGTGACCAGCACCACCGCGGTGCTCACAACGCGGCTGGTGACGTCCACGGTGGTCAAGACGCACGCGCCGGAGTCCACTGTCACCAGGCTCACGACGAGTACCCAGGTGGTGCCCAGCACGGTGGTGGTGCAGACCACCGTCACCAGGACAGAGGTGGTGGGCGGGCCTCCTACCACCAGTACCGTGACGGTGACCTCCACCAGCACGGTGACTCGAGGCGGCGGCACTCGCACCTCGCAGGTGGTGAACACGGTTGTCAGGACCACCGTGGTGACCAGCTACCAGGGCATCACGCCCTCCACCGTGTACCGCACCACCACCCTGCCCTGCACCAAGACCGGCTACAAGTACCCGGAGCCCGCGATCCAGTTCCAGCTCGGATAACTGTCTTATCAATGCCCCAGGTGCAGGAGGATGGGGCGAGGCGCCGCTAACTTATGACCTCTTCATCAGCCGATAAATGAAATTGGTCTTTAGTTTCAATAAACATCATGGTGATATTGTACACACAACGCCACCTTGAGCAGGGGCAGGGAGAGGGAAGGGAAGGAAGAACACGATTTCAGTGAGCTTCAGGAAATGTCTTGGAGGAAGAATAACACAAAATTCACTTGTATCTTCCACTGTATTTTGATTATTGTCCCTTTTACCTCTTTTTAAAATATTGCTACGGATTAGATGAGTTTGATCATCCCTTCCACTCGCCCTTAATCTGCCCCGACATACACC
>JACEEZ010005004.1:26570-31570 GCA_016584305.1 Chionoecetes opilio
AGTAGTAGCAGTAGTAGTAGTAGTAGTAGTAGTAGTAGTAGTAGTAGTAGTAGTAGTAGTAGTAGTAGTAGTAGTGGTGGTGGTGGTGGTAGTAATAGTTGTAGTAGTAGTAGTGGTGGTGGTTGTAGTAAGAGTAGTAGTAGTAGTAGTAGTAGTAGTAGTAGTAGTAGTAGTAGTAGTAGTAGTTATAGTAGTAGTAGTGGTAATAGACATAGTAGTAGTAGTAGTAGTAGTAGTAGTAGTAGTAGTAGTAGTAGTGGTGGTAGTAGTAGTAGTAGTAGTAGTAGTAGTCAAAGTCAAGTCAAGTCAAACAGTTTTATTTCGTACTAGCCGCAAAGCCGCCCTCCGGGCGGACTTTTTGGCTAGCTCCTGCGGAGGGCTATTGGTGGGCCTTTGGCCCACCACCTGTGTTTGGTGGGCCGAAGGCCCACCAAACATGGACTCTCCAGATAGCCCCTTCTAACTTTCCTGAAATCATGGATGTAGAAATGTATGTATTCCCCCCACCCATTCACTCACCCATTACCCATCACCCCCCACCCATTCACTCACCCATTACCCATCACCCCCCACCCATTCACTCACCCATTACCCATCACCCCCCACCCATTCACTCACCCATTACCCATCACCACACACCCATTCACTCACCCATTACCCATCACCCCCCACCTATTCCCTCACCCATCACCCATCACCCCCAACCCATCACCCCCCACCCATTCACTCACCCATCACCCCACACCCATTACCCATCACCCCACCCATTCACTCACCCATTACCCATCACCCCCCACCTATTCCCTCACCCATCACCCATCACCCCCAACCCATCACCCCCCACCCATTCACTCACCCATCACCCCACACCCATTACCCATCACCCCACCCATTCCCTCACCCATCACCCATCACCCCCAACCCATCACCCCCCACCCATTCACTCACCCATCACCCCACACCCATTACCCATCACCCCACCCATTCACTCACCCATTACCCATCACCCTACATCAAGGCTTCCTCAATTCTCGCAACCCACTTTTGTTTTCACAATTCTCGCTAATAGGCTGCTAAAAAAAAGAAAAAAAAAGTGATCGGATCATCTCATAAGTGGGCTTATGACCTTCCCCTGGTCAACCTGATTCCAAAAATGTGCCATATGAGGTGTTTGCGCAACGGGGGGCGGAACCTATACCATACACACACACAGACAGACAGACAGACAGACAGACAGACAGACAGACAGACAGACAGACAGACACACTTTCGCTTATATTATTATAGACATGTACATACATAGCAAAATATTCTTGCAAATATATATCATAGTTACATTCTACTATGAGGTGGGCTAAAAATTACAAAATATAAAAGTGATAAAACTACTTTCAAGCATAAATCTATAATAATATAAGCGAAAGTGTGTCTGTCTGTCTGTCTGTCTGTCTGTCTGTCTGTCTGTCTGTGTGTGTGTGTGGTATAGGTTCCGCCCCCCGAGGCGCAAACACCTCATATGGCACATTTTTGGAATCAGGTTGACCAGGGGAAGGTCATAAGCCCACTTATGAGATGATCCGATCTCCTTTTTTTTCTCTTTTTTTTTTTAGCAGCCTATTAGCGAGAATTGTGAAAACAAAAGTGGGTTGCGAGAATTGAGGAAGCCTTGATGTAGGGTGATGGGTAATGGGTGAGTGAATGGGTGGGGTGATAGGTAATGGGTGTGGGGTGATGGGTGAGTGAATGGGTGGGGGTGATGGGTGATGGGTGAGGGAATAGGTGGGGGGTGATGGGTAATGGGTGAGTGAATGGGTGTGGTGATGGGTAATGGGTGAGTGAATGGGTGGGGGGTGATGGTAATGGGTGAGTGAATGGGTGGGGGGTGATGGGTAATGGGTGAGTGAATGGGTGTGTGGTGATGGGTAATGGGTGAGTGAATGGGTGGGGGGTGATGGGTAATGGGTGAGTGAATGGGTGGGGGGTGATGGGTAATGGGTGAGTGAATGGGTGGGGGGTGATGGGTAATGGGTGAGTGAATGGGTGGGGGGTGATGGGTAATGGGTGAGTGAATGGGTGGGGGGAATACATACATTTCTACATCCATGATTTCAGGAAAGTTAGAAGGGGCTATCTGGATAGTCCATGTTTGGTGGGCCGAAGGCCCACCAAACACAGGTGGTGGGCCGAAGGCCCACCAATAGCCCTCCGCAGGAGCTAGCCAAAAAGTCCGCCCGGAGGGCGGCTTTGCGTCTAATGTACAAAATAAACATTAAAATCGGTGTTCATTACAAGAGACATCGACCAGTGTGAGGTTCATGAGTTTGTACCCATGTGATGCGAGCTTTTACTATGCCTATGTCATTAGCATGTAGGCTGATGCCATAGTTTTCCTTAAAATGAGAATCCACTGATTTAAAAAACATTCCTGATTTTAAAGCTAACTTAGATAATTTAGAAATAACATTTTGTGAGTTTTAAATTCTAAAATAAAATCTAGCAAATAAAAGGGAGTGATGATGTTTCAATAAAAACTGATTAAGAGAATTAGCCACCAGATGGCTGCTTGTTGGGATAGCGGCACCGCATACTCTTTATAATGCATTATTAAAAGCAACTTCAAAAGTTTTAAAAATCTGCCTATTATATATTGCTTTACAGTCCCATAATTCAAGTCCATATCCTGGGAGACAGTAAGAGTTGAACAAAAAATTAGGAGTATTAATTGATACCTTTTTAAAATTTCTAAAAACATAATTAAATTGTGAATAAAATTTGCGCAATCGCAGCTCAACATCTAAAATGTCCGACAAATTTCTTTCTAAAACATGTCCAAGATACTTATAATTATCTACAATCTGAAATTCATCCTGACATAGTTTCATGGCATCATCATGATTTGGATATCTGCCTTTATCAAATATTACACATTTCGATTTTACCTTATTAATTCCAATTTTTTATCTTTTAACTGCATTAGCAATATTCTGGTATAATAACTCTAAATCATGCATGTTATTTGAAAGAATAACAATATCATCCGCATAAGCTATGATATTTACACGCATAAATCCCAAACAGCATCCAATGCCCATATTTGATATATTAGTTATAAGTTCATTTATGTATAATTTGAATAAGAGAGGTGACAAAATACCACCTTGCCTTACTCCTTTATCAAGCCTATAATAATTTCCATAATCTCCGTCCCAAACAATCCTCGCTGCTTGATTCCTTAAACAGTGCACTAATAGGTATGCAATATCAGGTGGTAGTCCTTCCTTTAAAAGTATCTTGCCCAATAAAAAGTGATTTACTTTGTCAAAAGCCTTAGAAAAGTCGATAAAAAGACTATAGACCTTATCTTTAAGTCAAATATTATGATTTATAGTTTCTTTTAAAAGGAAGCATGCATCAGTTGTGGAAGAGCCTTTCTTAAAACCAAACTGTCTCCAGTTAAAATGTAGTTTTCCTCTAATACAGTGCTATTCAACCTGGGTGGACGGTCCACCATAAGGTAGACGAGACTGAGTGAGGGGTGGACGGCTGTCTTGGGGTGGACAGGTGGGTGGACGAGATCATGCCCACGTGTCGGTATAGATAAGGGAAAATAAATATATGGTATAAAACTAGGAAAAGGTGGGGATATTTTGACAAGACAGACGTACTGTAGGGAAAATAAATGAATTCAAACTGAAGGTGAACATTTTTTAAAGCAATGTAGAAAAGAGGTGTTCTGATTTTGAAGTCTATGTATGATACCTATATGAGAGACAATGGCTGGGCACATGGTATGCAAACCGCAGAGCAGACACTGGAGGTAGGAATGTCCCCCTGGATTACCAGACACCTGACTTTGATGCAGGAAAACCTTCTATAATAATATAATCGAAAGTGCGTGCGTGTGTGTGTCTGTGTGTGTCCGCTATAGGTTCCGCCCCCAGTGGCGCAATCCCATCATATGGCACATTTTTGGAACCAGGTCGACCAGGGGAAGGTTTTAAGGCCACTTTGGGTATGATCCAATCACTTTTATTTATTTTTATTATTTTTAGTATTAGCGAGAATTGTGAAAAAAATCCGCCCCAAAAAATTATTCTGTGAGATTAAACTCATGGTTGTGTGAAATACATTATCATTAAAATTCAAGTGTTACAATTATTGGGCCGAAGGCCCGTCAAAAGCCCTCCGCAGGAGCTAGCCAAAAAGTTCGCCTGGAGAGCGGCTTTTCGGCTAGTGACTTATATTTCCAAGACACCTCTGACCTCCATCATGTGGAAGCTTCATCCATTCTCAGATGATGGAACTGATCATTCTGATGCCCATTTGGAGCTTCCAGTGGATTATTCTTAAAATGCAGCTTTCAAAACATTTGGCCATCCTATGCATTGCATAGCTGGGTTGTCCTGCTTGATAGTCAGGACTACAAGGAGTAAGCTGAGAAGGCAACAGCCATGTTTGTGCTGATGCCAACATCATGTATGTGTGAGCAAGGTTTTTCAAGCTTAGTTTTAATCAAGGCATAGAAAAGGAATGCCATTATGAATTTGGATCATCTTATGCGCGTTGCATTTGAAAAGTGTCTGATGCCTCGATTAAAGCTGATAGCAAACAAATTGCAATAGCAGCCAGGCAACTGATTTTTGTTTCTTGAAAGACAAGGCTTTGTTTTCTGGATTACCAAATATAACGCATATTAGGTGCAATTTTACTTTAGTTTCGCGAGACGAAAAATGCATTTGCTGTGGAATTCCGAAGGTATGTTTATTTTTTCCTTGTATATCTATAGTTTTAGACTGCATGCGTTATTATACAGAATAATATGTAAACTGTACATTGTAAATGAGTGAAACTACCTTTTCCTACCTATATATTTTGTAAAATGATATAGTTAGATTTAAGATGTCAGAGCCGGGAGATTTTAAAGAGAGAACAAAATTGTGGTGAACAACTCTTACCAAATCACTACTAGGGGTGGACGACATCAAAAAAGGTTGAAGAGC
>JACEEZ010005004.1:36570-41570 GCA_016584305.1 Chionoecetes opilio
TATGTTGCTTTATCTACCCTATTATTTCTTACTAGCTTTACTTTTTGTTATAATGTCAGATATTTTGTTAGGGTATCATGTGTTTGTGTTTTTTTTCTTGCGCTTGTGGCCCTTTTCCCTCCCCTCCCTCCCCTCCTCTTCCTTTCCCCTCCTTCCCTCTCCCCTCTTGACCTCCTCGTCGTGATTTATGAAGCATAATAATTCCTACCGCGTCACACTTCCTCAATAATTATCGAACGTCCTTTTATTTTAATTTGATTTATAGCAATTAGAAAACAAGTACTACAAGATGAAAATAATGTTACTTGGTTAAATGAAAAAGTATATAGACATGTTTTGATACTGCATCCCCCCCCCCCCCTCCCTTTTTACCCTTCCCTTACCCTCAAAGACACAAAAAACACTGGATAATTTGGGTTCATTTAGCTTGGTTCGTATGAAGACAAATGGCTTTCTTAATTTTTCTTATTTTCTTATTTCGATAGGAAAAACCCTGGATTATTTTGGTTCATTTAGTTCATAAGTTCGTATGAAGACAGATGGCTTTCTGAATTTATTTATTCTTATTAAGATGGACAGGGATGTTGGCGAAGATAGAAAAAAAATACTGATACCCACGATTTTACCAAACGCACGAACACGCACCCTCCCTCCAAAAAAGAAGTTAATGAATATTCATCAAAATTCGAATTTTTCTTTGATATCCGAAGTTGCTCTATTTCCTGATCACCTCATCCCGTGATGGTCCCAACAGCTGCCTCACTCAATCCCCCAATAAGTTAGTATTGATCTCAGAACACTTGATATTTACCCACAAGATTTATTGAGTAAGTATTTCAGCATTTCACCATATTACAGGTTCATATGATAATCTATTTCTGCAGTTACATGGTAAATGTTTGCCGTCCACAACGAACCGAGCACCAAGACGCCATTATTATACCCTCAAGCATAGCAACGTAAGGGTCACCTAAAGCTTCTTCTCTCCCCCGAGTGAGCGTAAGTGGTCGTCTTTACTATACCCTGAAGCATAGCACCGTAAGGTCACTCTGAACACCACAGATTCTTCTTTCCCCCGAGTGAGAGTACGTGTAAGTACTAAACATTTAAAAAGGAAGGCAGGGAGAGTGAGAGCAGAAAGACTGAGTTTACCACAAGGAACACTCTGCAGAGGAGGAGAATAGAGAGATGGAGAAGAAAGAAAAATGTAAGAGAAGAGTAAAAAAGGGGTCAATAAATCTAGTTGGGTTTCGTTTAAGGTACATAAAAAGAACATAAGAAAATAAAGACGCTACAAGAGGCCATGAGACCTATACTTTTGTTTGTTTGTTTGTTTGTTTGTTAAGAGGATAATTCCTCAGAGCCGTAGTGATCTACCGCTGCAGCTTAGTGTTGGCCGAAGCCACCACCCCGGGAGGGGGGTCACAAACCCCCGGCTAACACCCAGTACCCATTCACTGCTGGGTGGACAGGGGCTCGGGTTTTAAGAAAGACCACTCCATCTATCTTCGCTCCGCCCGGGGATCGAACCCGGGACTTCTCGGTTGTGAGCCGAGCGTGCTAACCACTACATTACGGAGTACCTACTCCACTATTTACCTACTATACGAGATAGTTCCTGTAAACAAGGTAGCAGTTCAACATTCTAACATCGACCACCATAACACTAGAACAGCTGAATAAACCACCGTGAGAATTAAAAGACGATGTTCCTTTGTAAACTGGCACCCGGTAATGTACCAAGGACGACAACCAGCAGTGAATAATAAAAAAAAAAAAAACCCACTTGACGTATCTATACCCCTCCTTCCTTCGCTGCTACAAACCACACAGGGATGAGGCAAGGTAAGACAAGGCCATGGTTAGGGTCTGAAGGCAAGGACGTACCACACCAAGTCACCAGCCTTCATGATGAGCTTGTTTACCAGACACACTACCTGACTCACTCCACCCACGTACATGCCTTCTGTGCTACTGTATGTTAGGTGACGTGCGTTGTCAGGTGACGTGCGTACCTTCACTTCCACGACGTCCTCACCTGTGGGAAAAAGGAGAAAGAGAAATGAGAAATGATGAAGTGAGAAATAGGATATTTACAAAACTGCTGGGATGTTTACAAGCCTGCCAAACATCCTTACAATGATTATTGATGCTTTAAGATACGATGATGTATGCAAATTCATGACTTATCTATATGTAGAGTGCCTAATGCCGTGTCTTGGTGTTACTATGAGGGTATGTATGGATGGTTTTATGTGTTATGCACGGAGGGTTGTGGTACACGTGCCCATGAGTTATACTGGTCGTGGGCAGAGGGATCTGTACTATAAGCGGGATGGTCACTCAATATATAACAAGCTATGAGTCTGTAGGCTGCGATGTGTGTTTACTAGGAATGCCGCCACGTACCCTTAGTGAGAGAGAGAGAGAGAGAGAGAGAGAGAGAGAGAGAGAGAGAGAGAGAGAGAAGAGAGAGAGAGAGAGAGAGAGAGAGAGAGAGAGAGAGGAGAGAGAGAGAGAGAGAACCACCACCATACCAACTTCTGACTCCTCACTCACTCACACACACCACACACACACACACACACACACACACACACACATCACATACACACACATACACACACACACACACACATCACACACAACACACACATCCACACATACACACAACACAACACACACACACACACACACACACACAACACACACATGAGGACATCCACCATTTGAAATACTAAATCTTACGTCGTTAAAAGGATCAGAATAAAATATAAATGAAATGAAATGACTTCGTATTTGGGGAAGGGGGAAGGATAGATAAGTCATGTGAAAGGAAAGGGAAGAAAAGGGAAAGGAAGGGAAGGGAAAAGAAGAAAAGGGAAGGATAGGTAAGTCATGGGAAGGGAAGGAAAGGGAAGGGAAGGGAAGGAAAGGGAAAATAAGGGAAGGGAAAGGAAAGGGAAGGAAAAGGAGAAAGGAAATGGTGTCCCTCTTTTACCTATTTCAAAATCAGGTGTGAATTTTACGTAGAGTTTCGTATTTCCTCCCCTAACTAGACTAAAAAAGTGAATTGGTTGATAAATTAATCTAATGCAAATGCTGATGATATTGATGATGATAAGGATGGTGATGATGATGATGATGATAATAATGATGATTTGATTTGCAAGCACCCTTCTTTTCTGTTATTCATTTTTTCTTTATTTTCCATTCTTAAGTAAATTTTGCTCATCTTTCCACTCTTTCAAGTTATAGTTTTTCCACTCCTGTTTTCACTCATATTTTCATAGCTACTTTAATTATTTATGTGCATTCTCTCCTTCTTTCTATTCTTCTAGGTTTTTTATCTTCTTACATTCCGATTTTTTTCTTGTTTTTTAATCTTAATATTTCATTCTTTGAGATTTTTCATATTTTCTTCTTGTTCGTTGTACCTGCGTATGTGCAAGCAGGGTTTGCGTGGTGCGTGCTGGGCGTGCTGTGCGTGCGTGGTGCGTGCGTGCGTGCGTGCGTGCGTGCGTGCGTGCGTGCGTGTGCGTGCGTGCGTGCGTGCGTGCGTGCGTGCGTGCGTGCGTGCGTGCGTGCGTGCGTGCGTGCGTGCGTGCGTGCGTGCGTGCGTGCGTGCGTGCGTGCGTGCGTGCGTGCGTGCGTGTGTGCGTGTGTGTGTGTGTGTGTGTGTGTGTGTGTGTGTGTGCGTGTGTGTGTCTGTATATATTTACTACTTACTTTAGTCTTCCCTCCACAAATACTAAGTTTCCCGTTTTCTGTCGTCGTCTCTACTTTTCGTCCAAACACATAATTTTCTTCGTAGATAACGAACACAGAACCCCCCCCCCACACACACACACGATAGACCACTTTTAAACACGCAAAATTCACTCCATGATCTGTTCACCTTTACATCTATCAATAAACTTTGCAGCTCTTGACAGTATACCCCGTTACAGATATGCTAAATAAACGTACATTAAAAACTAACCACTACTACAACTACTACAGCCTCTTAGCAACAGTGCATTGGAATCCCTTTTCATATCTACCTACCATCTACCAACCATCTACCTTCCGCCTTTGCTACCCACTATTACTGCAACCTCTTAGAAACAGCACATTGGTATCCTTTTCTTATCTACCTCCCTTCTACCTTCAGTCTTTGCTACCCACTATTACTGCAGCCTCTTACAAACAGCACATTGGTATCCTTTTCTTATCTAGCTCCCTTCTACCTTCCGTCTACCTTCCCTCGTTGCTACCCACGCCCCACGCCCACACGGCACACACCCTCCCCTGCACGATGAAGCACCAACATAAACAAAGATGGTCTGGCAGCAGCGGCGACGGGGAGGACGTGGGAATCTTAATTGATTGCCGGGGGCGAGAATGGACATAAGGAGGTTTTGAATTATGTCCTTTTCGTGGTGGTGGAAGGGGGATAGATGGTGAGGCTTGCAAGTTCTCTCTCTCTCTCTCTCTCTCTCTCTCTCTCTCTCTCTCTCTCTCTCTCTCTCTCTCTCTCTCTCTCTCTCTCTCTCTCTCTCCATGTCAAAGGGCACGATCAATCAGTGACAGGCGTGGCAGCTTGGAGGAAGTATGAACCCATACTACCTCCATGCGTGGCAGCGTACTAGATAACCTTGGTCACAACCACCACCACCACCCTTTTCGCTTGTCTCTGTCCCTGCCCAGTCGCTATTCACTCTTTGCCCCTCCTATAAAAAATAAAACATACCTTACTCTTCCTCCTCCACCCTGTCCCTCTCATCCTATTCATCCTTGTACCTCTCTTCCTCCTCCTCCTCCCTCTCATCCTCCTCCTCCTCCCTCTCATCCTCCTCCTCCTCCCTCTCTTCCTCATCCTGGTACCTCTCTTCTTCCTCCTCCTCCCTCTGTTCCACCTACTCTTCCTCCTCCTCCCTCTGTTCCACCTACTCTTCCTCCTCCTCCCTCTGTTCCACCTACTCTTCCTCCTCCTGTGTTCATCCTCACTCTTCTTCCTC
>JACEEZ010005004.1:44070-66570 GCA_016584305.1 Chionoecetes opilio
ATTACCCGTTTTTTATTCCTGTATGATTTTCCTGCAATGTCTCCAGTAAATTTAAAGTGAGGAAATGTTTTTTTAAATTTTCTGGTTTCTTCGTTTTTGCTTCTCCTCACTCCCTCCCTGCACCTACTCTCATTTCACATTACCATTCTTAAGAACAAGTTTCCCCCTTGGCCTTCTTCAAAATTCCCCAGATGGCGGGGCAATCATTCAACCTAAAAACTATAACAACCCCATAAGCTAACAACCATACATTTTACTACGAGATTGGTTTGGGTTTTTGCTAACACGGTCTCTAAAAATGTTCCAGGCTAGAGGGATGTAGAGTGCGTACAAAGGGAGCCTTTGTTTGGCACTCTCCAAAATAAAAAAGAAATATGTTTTGTGGTTCCCAATTATTCTGAAATAGCAAAGAATTATTTTTGTTTAACCAATGTTTAAATCGTCTTTCAGTCTGTAAATTTCCTACAAAAAAAGGTTTTCAATTAACTTTTTTTTTTCAAAATTTATCTTATTCCTCATATGAAAAATGTTTTCGTTTTTTTCAATGTCTGATTTAGTATTACTAAGTTTAAACCCCCTTCACTGCCTTGAAAGGGAAGACCCAACACTGCTAACACACAAAGGGGAAAGTATCACTTAACCCAAAAAATTATTTAATGAAATCCCAATACAACGATTTTTCCCATAGCAATATCTTTTTTTTAATTACATATGCCGAAATAACAGACTTGCCCTTCCCTTTCTTACCTTTAAAAAAAAACTGGGTACACCCCCCAAGACCTTCGGAAAATGGGAGGAGGTGTGTGCCCCCAACCTGGGCCCACGCATAAGAATAAAGCCTCGCACCCAGCCCCCCTCCCGGAACACGGGCAACTGCCCCTTCTTTCACCCCCCCACCCCCCTCTGCGATACCCCAAAAAAAACCCGTGCCATAGAAAAACTCAAAAGGTTCTTATGGTAACAATTTTTTTTATAAATTTATTTTCCCACTTTAAAGAAGATTGCCAAAAAGTTTTCTTTTGTTTTTTTAAATTTTTTGACTGAAATTTTTTCCCTCTACATGACTTGACCGCTAAATTGCTACTCCAGCAACGATCCCACCTCCCCACAAAATTATGCTGTCACTGCGTTTTCTCCCTTTGAATAAACAGAGCAAAAAAATGAAAGCCCCGTCCCACCACCCGAAAAAAAAAATCACAACAACAAAACAACAACACCTCAATAAACAAAACAGTTTCCACTTCTTTCTCCACCGGGGGCCATCAGCTGCCCACCCGCAGTAAGCAAGCCCTATCCGGCCTTCGCGGGACCTGGCGGGCCCCTTCCCTTTCCCCCTCACAATTTAGACCTGTTCAGAAAAAAAATTTTTTTTTCCATTTTTATACCCTCCTGCAGGGTTTTCCAATGTTTTTTTTGGGCCCGGGAAAAGTCGAAAATTTTAAAACCCATTATAACCCAAAAATGTCGGAAACCCTTTCCTCATAAAGCATGAATTCTATTCATACACTTTTCTAAAACGCCAGTTTGGGAGTTTTTTTGATGTTTGTTTTCGTTTTTTTTTCACCAATAAAGGGGCTAACTTTTAAAGGAAAAGTAATTAGATGTGACTGAAACATCAAAATGCTAGAAAAATTTTGGAAATATTAAATGGATATTTACAGACAAATTTTCAAAAAAAATTAAAAAAATATAATTTTTTTTCACTCTTACAAATTCACAATGGTTTTAGCAGAACTAATGGTTTTTTTTTGTTGAGTCTGTTGAAACCTGCTAAAAAATTTCCAGAGATACTTCCAAGATAACTTCACTGGGGCATAAGCAAGGGCTCCGGGACCAAATTTGCCCTTTTTCCAGAACCCCACCTGCCCCCAGAAAAGCTCACCCGACCTGCTACTAGATCTGCTACAGAAACCCCCTGATCGGCTACCCATCATCCAGCATCAGGGGGCCCCCAGTTACCCACCAAAGACACCCCTTCCAGTACTTTCCCCATCTCCAAGTTTCCCAAAAAAATACGGGAAATCCAAAGCATCAAACCCCTCCCCAAATGAAACGGGAGCTATCATCCCATTCTGGCAGAGGCTAGGATAAAGCCCATGCCCAAAGTAAAATGCAGCGCAGCATTTCATGACATTCACAAAAAGCACAGGATTGAAAGGGAAAAAAGGTAAAAACGGTGACCCTGGAGGGAAAAGGAGTGCCTTTGCCCGGGAATTAATAGCCGTTCGACATGGGAGCTTCGATGCCTCCAGGAAAAGAGAAAACCCGACTGTATCAAGGAGAAAAAGGACAAGGACATCAGGTTCTCCAGTCAGAAAAACAGAGAGAAAGGGCCCACATTCTGGTCATACAAATATTTGATCACGGTCCCGCAGCAAGCAAAAGGGGGCTGCAAGACTGAGCAAGAGGGGAAACAAGTAGAATTTTCCCAAAAAATTTCTAAAATTTTTCAGCTGCCAAAAAGCGAAGGATGCTGCGTGTGCCCCACCTGGGCTACCCAACGCAGTGAAGGGAATGAGAGGACATGGTTACCAACAACCTCGTCGGGATTTTCACCCCCAAAGACCTGGACTCTCACATTTCCCAGGGGGGGTCATGGATGTGTTGAATTGCAGTACCGCTGATCTTTTGGGATTGTTGACAATCAAGTACACCCTTAGTCTCTGCAAATTAAGGGGTGGTGACCGGGCAATTTTGTCATCTAACCTAAAAAAAACGAGACAAAAGGAGCTGAAAAGGGTACCACATTACCAGGAGTACATGGCAGCTTTAGGAGGACCCTCCCAATATGCGCTCCCCAGGGGGTTTGGCAAGACCTTTAAGTGTTCCTGGGAAGTGATCCTGGGGCCAGTCAAAGACTCTGGCTTTGGGTTGTCTCGGGCCCCGAAACCTGAAGGCAAGCTACTGGGAGTAAACCCGTGATAGAAGTCACAGGGAACCCGGGTCAGGGAGAGGCATCCTGGATTTGCTGGAGGCATGGGGGGTTAAATGGAGTGATCACTGCCCCTTTTGTTTTACACAAGGCCACAAAAAGTGGAGTACTCGGGACTGCCAAACTTCTGAGCAAAGCTTTAAGGAGGTGTTCTACTTTCCCGGAGACACCACATTTTAGAAATGCTGGTTTTGCTGTAGGGGGGGAAATCTGTTTTGGCAAGGTCAAGAGCCCAGAGAAATCTTGGGTTTAACCCCTTAAGGACGTTTGGACAGATTTACCAGACAACCCCAAAACCCCGTCCCCCAGACAAAAATGGTTGAATAAAAAAAAAAAAGAGTGCAAGGGAAAACTACAGGAAATCCTGAGTCGGAGAAGCCTCCTGAGCGATACCCTGAGATGGCTGACTACACTGATCGTCCTTTGGGGACACGCCTCCCCCCGGAATCCACTGGAGTGTCCCGGAGCCATTTATCAGGCCAGTGGGTGGCCAGAAATGTTTCTAGAAAAGGGTTCATGTTTGCGAGCACTGGGAACGATGAAAAAAAAGTGTGAAGCTGGAACCCTCAACCTCTTCCCGGACTGTTTATCACCCCTTGGATCATCTAACCTGCAGATTGCTCCTGCAATGTCTGCAGTTCATGAAGGCGATGAAGTTCAAAAAGAACAGATCCAGAAATTTCTCAGGCAGTGCTACCAAAAACTTTAAAAAACCACAAGTGTACCAGGAGGGTTTTGCCGTTCGCTCTCCGGACAGACTCGTGACAAAAGAAGCAGGATATTGCTGCCAACTGCACCCACGAGAAGCCAGATAGCTTCAGACGAGGGGAAAACCCATGTTCCCCCAGGTTACACCAAAACGACTCTGTGATCTAGTTGGTCCCAAAAGTCACCCGCTTTACACCCTTGGTGGATGCGGCTTTTGCAATGTGGGACATGCCAAGGATGTGATACAGCAAGCCTGGGAAAATGCAGCAATGTAAAAGTAGTGAATGACATTCTGAAACGGGGAGTCAAGATGTGACTGATTTCGCAAACATCCTTTCCACGTTCTCAGCAAAAAAATACCTTCTTCAACTTTTTGGAATACAACCCTGGGCGATTTTAAGCTTCAAGAAGCAAACTCTGAAAAATTATTTTGAAGTTCCTTTTACATAGACAATAAGTTTTTCTGCCCCTTGAAAAAAAGTTTTTAGAGTCTTTGCCACATTTTTTTGATTCAAAATTTTAATATTTAGAAAATTTATATGAAATTTTTAGAAAATTTTTTCTTTTTTTTCTGGATATTTTTGGTCTTTTTTTTCTTGAATTTTACTTGGATTGTTTTTTCAAAATAATATTAAAATGCTTCAATTGAACCCAATTTTTGTTTCTATCCCAAATTTTAACAAAAATCTCAGGTGAAAAAAGTCGGCGGAAGGCAAAATTTGGCGCTTTTTACTGTGCGGGCTTAATATCTTGAGGTCCCAAAGGGGGGAAAAAATTTCCCGACATTTTAGCTAAAAGGGGTTTTGTTTCGGCTTTTTTCCCGGGCAAAAAGCATGGGAAACCTTGCAGGGGGGTATAAAAATAGGAAAAAATTGTTTTCTGAACAGGTCTAGGGCCTCACATCCTTGGCCCTCAAACCCTGTAAACACTAGAGACTAGACAAAAAAAACACCTCGACCCTGAATTCCTTGACGGCCCCTAAACCCAAGGGCGAGGACGACAGGTTTCCCTTCTCTTTCTCATCTTTTTACTACAGCTTCTTCTGTCATTCCCCTCCTTACGAGAATAAAAAATAAAAGAATAAAAAATAAATAAACAATAACAAAAACACAAAACGACCCGTAATGTATCTTTCCTTTTCCTCTTTGATAACGACTATTACAAAACTATTAATAATTCACCATAATGATATCCATTTTTTTCCTTTTGTGAGGAAACCATTTTTTCATGAAGCATCTTGCATGAAACAAAGACAAGAAACACGTAAACGGAGATTTCCAAAGGGCGCAGAGTACAGACCAAGACCTTAAGGAACACTCGGCCGCCACTCCTCTCCTGGCTCTGCGTATCCTCCCTCCCCCCTGGCTATCATAATCCCCAACACCTGGCTGGAGGCTCCTCGCACCTACCCAACAGTGCTTGTTGCGTCGCATAAAAAACGTCCCACAATAATTATAACCCGGGCCCTCACCCTACAGGGCCCTTACGGGACCGCAAAGGCCGCCACAGGGCTTCCTAAATATTTTTGAAAAGAAAAAAACCATCGCACCCTGCTTTTGCTTGGGTTGTAGCCTTGACGGGGGAGGGGAAAGGGGAATTTTTTGAAGTGTTCATTGTCCTCTACCATCTTGTTTCTCTTTCTCACTCTTCAACTAGCATCACATACATACACGACGAAAAAAACAACCCTATAACAACATAACTATCTGTATATACTTCTATTTTTTATAGGTGATACTCTATTGAATGTAAGACAGTCTACTGAAGAAACCTAAAGAGGATGAATCGCAACTTACAAAATATTCGCAAGACAAAGTAATAACGTAGGTATAAATAAAAAAGTATAGTAAGTATAATAAAGTAGGTAGGTAGTATAGTAGGTAAGGTTTAGGTAGATATAATAAAGTCACGAGGTATAAGAGTAGTTCTCGCGCTTGGGGTGAAGGGTGGATTTGGTTGGGGTTTTATAGGAAGATGTAAGGAATGGAGGGTGAAAGGGGGAGGGAGGAGTCCAAATTGGGAGTGGAAAAGGGGAAATGATGGTGATGGAAGATGAAAACCAGATAGGGAATGGTGGATGGTGGAGTTATGGAGCAGAGTCTACGGAGGTGGAGGACTACTGGTGAATGGTGGGGCATGTGTGGAGGTGGAAGGTGAGTAGTGCAGCGGTGGTGTGTCTTAAGCGTCGTTTACACGCGCTGCTTTTATTCGCTTTGGCAAAATTCTTAAATTTGCAGCGAATCGTGGTGAAAAAGTCTAAAAACTTTTATTTCCCACGACAAAACATGAATTCGCAGGTCTGTTTGACGCTGCGATAAAATTAAACATTTTCAACTTACCCCCGCACCAGCGTTTTAGTTTGCAGATGGTCGGCTGAACTCTGAACAACAGCTTAGGGATGTAGGGGTCCCCCGGGCTAAGAACGAAAAGTGATCCTAGTTTGGGGCCGGGATGGAACAGCAGGCCGCATCAAAGTGTCCTTCTTTTGTATATAAAGGATGTTATCTCATCCACAGCTCTTCAAATTTTCGCACGTCAGCCTCAATACTCTCTCGGTATGTAGTTGGTTTCCAAGGCCAAGAAAGACTTCTTGGCCTTGGTTGGGTCTCCAATGCCAGTTCCTTCAGGAGATTATCTGAGGCCCCCTGAGCCTGCCTCCTGCCTATCCACTTTCGTACCCATACATTTTTTTTTCTTGGCTGTTTTCTCATAACAGAATCACGAATTCTAGCTTGGAGCACCCTTGCACAAGGGACCACAGCGGCTCGCAGCACATCCTCCTGCGATGCCATGACGCCTGGGACTGCTCGAAAACGCTAGCGAATTCATAATTTTTACCAGCATCGTGTAAACGGCTTACCGCTTGCGTCTTTATCAGCTTGAAATTCGCTCTGGGAGAGCGATAAGTTGGCGACAAAAGAAGCTAGCGTCTAGCGTCAAAAGCAGCGCCGTGTAAACCGGCCTAGAGAGGCTGATGTGATTCTTTTGTACTAGGCGTTTACAAGGTTTTAAAGACTAATCTAATTGCTTTCTCTCTCTCTCTCTCTCTCTCTCTCTCTCTGCTCTCTCTCTCTCTCTCTCTCTCTCTCTCTCTCTCTCTCTCTCTCTCTCTCTCTCTCTCTCATTCCATGTTCTGAACTCCCAGGATCCCTCCCTCCCTCTCCCACACATGCCTCCCCAGTGGCGGATCTAGGATTTTCTGCAGGGGGGTGACTTCCTCGAGGCCCCGATGGGGCCGAGCCCGCTAGGGGGGTCCGGGGGGGCATGGAAATATTCAATTTTGCTTGTTCTGAAATGCAATTTCCTGCATTCTGTGAAACAAATCTGCCTCACTGTTGGACTCCTAGAGTATGACGTTTTAGGTAGGGATTTTAATTTTTCATCAATGAGTTAAATTTTCGTAAAATAGTGTTACAAACCCGCTCCCAAAGCCGCCCAACTAACTTGCCTCCCTTACTGGGCTGGCCTCAGACGCGTGGGAACTGACGGGCTGAGTCCGGTTATGTGTCTAATCGGGACCAGAAGACAATGAATCCCCTAAAAGGCCTTGAACACGGGTACCCCACGCTGGCACATCACCACCACGGCACACACATACACAGGCACATGCGGAATAACACAATCACATCCTTTCCAGACTATAATTATACTAGGTAACACTACAGAGACAACCTCACGCCCACCGTGAGACACAACAGCTCCTCCTCATAGGCCTGGCCACTTCTCGGCCGTCGCAGCCCCAAATGTTCCTCCACTGCAACTGCAGTCACTGTTATGCGTCTTATACCATACCAGAGTCACCACAATCAACACACTAATCCACCGGGCGGCGGGAAAAGGCGGCACTGGTTAACCCTCACGGCCCAGCCCGACGCACACCCGCCAAACACCCACGGCAACTGCTACCTTTCACCCAGGCGCCACTTCAGGGGACAATACCTCTACCCTTTTGGCTTGCCTGTGAACCACCCTAGCCCTACCGTAACCCTGTTCCCTGGCGGACGGCGTATCCTACGGGTGGTACCTGCCGGAGATCCTTTTCCAGTCCTAAGCCTCGCCCCAACTTCCCGCCCGGCCTCTCTTCCTCGTGATCTCGTCTCGACCTGGGTCTCGACAACAACAAACACCACATGGCTTCTCCCCTCAACTTGAGCTCGAGTTGTCTATCAGGGGCGCGTTCGTAACAATAGGAAGAAATAAGATTGACCAAAACAGTGACCCGGTATCGGGATGAAGAATTTATTCCGACTATCAGTAATCGCTGGCCAACTTACAATATTACTTGACAGATCAGAAACAATGAACATGAATGTGAGCAGTATCAAACATGATAAATGTGACTCTGTCACCGGCATTTTCGTGCATAGAATTAATCACCATCACGGCCATCAAACAACGACGATGCCATCATTCGACGAGGGTGTAGATCCATGTATCGTTTGCAGATGTCCGCCTTTGAGATTGGTACCTCGTGTCAGTGCATAGCGATTACTGCCAAGTCATGCTTCGTCGTCAAGTCATGCTTCTGAGCTTCGCCGCTAGCTTCTCCGTTGCCATCGTATTTTGGAGCCAGTTGTGGATACGCCTTAAACACGAGAACGACCTCTCTGCCTCCACGCTTCCCACTGGCAGCACAGCTAGAATCTTCAATAGTTCTCGTAGGTTGGGAAAGAAGGTGGCGTCAGCATGGAAGGTCAAAAGGCTGGTTACTGAGCTTGCGGAGATAGGCTGACCAAAAGCAAGGACATGGTTTTTGATGACGTTTCGAACTCTTCTTGGTGTATCTGAAAGACCAGCAAAAAACTATTTCCTCTGTGTTAAAACATTGCTATTCCAAAAATAGGGGGGTGACTAGTCACCCCTGTCACCCCCCTGGATCCGCCCCTGCTGCCCCCCTAAAACCTACCCTTTACCATCTCACCATTTAACGCACAATTTAATAATGATAGGTCTCATAACTGTAATTAAATAACCCCTCCTATCTAGCTTATCTATCCATCTATCACTCCTATCTATTTCACATCACCTATTACACAAAATTCAAATTATCTAAAAAAATAGCAATAAGTATTATAAATAAACAAGAAAATGAAGAGTGCTTTTATATTTTCATCGAATCTGATAATTTTCCTTCCTACAATATCTTGTATTCCTATCATGTGATGATTTCATTAGCACTGCCATGCATAAGTTATAAAAGTTGTCCTTGCAGTGACCATTTTCTAGCGTCTCGCATCAAAGAAAACAAGCAAGATGGACAAGTAAAAAGGTAAACCATAGTAAACTGACTAACCCGTGATTTACCTATTTAAGAATATAAGAACATAAGAATATAAGGAAGCTACAAGAGCCCGTGAGACCTACACGTGGTAGTTCCTGTAATAAGCCAAAAAGCTTCGGGGCCTGTGGGAAATAGGAATTGTTGGGTGAGTGAGGTACTGCCAACCCAACAACTGATGGGGCCATTACTCCCTCACAGAACACAATGGCATGGCTGCCATCCAGGGTTGGGAACTTTTTGTAGCCCACATTATCGTACCGAGCCACCAAAATTATCGTATTTTCAGATAGATTATAATTATCGTACAACCTTAGCTAAAATAATATAGTCAGTAGATAACTATATACATCATTGAATTTAGCATTCCACATATAAAAATATTTTCTCTTTTCACCAAAATATATAATATATCCAACCATGACACAAAATTCCATGTTAATTTATTTTTTCCAAAATAAATGAAATTAAATAAAACTAAAATATATTTAGTAACACATATATAATGACTCAAAAGAAGCTGAACTCGAGAACTCTACATAGCTATCATCCTCAAAAGAGAAGAGGAATTCCTGTTCCTCCTCTATTCTTTTATCCCAGCTGTGTCAGCTGGCGCTTATAATTATAGTGTGTCAGTTGTCATCGACATATCATATCATGACTTTTTTGTGTAGGGATGAAAGTAACACAATCTCACTTTTCCCTTACACACTGCGCTGCTGGAAGAGAACCAATAGTATGGTTCCCTATATAAGTCAGTTTCTTAGCTTTGTCTTGGTAAGGTTAATCTTGCTAAATACCCTCTCACAATCTGCGTTCTAATGCGGCAAGCAACGGTCCAAATCCATGTCATGCAAAGGACCAAAACTCTCTCTCTCTCTCTCTCTCTCTCTCTCTCTCTCTCTCTCTCTCTCTCTCTCTCTCTCTCTCTCTCTCTCTCTCTCTCTCTCTCGCGGAAATTGACAGCGACATATTATTTTTCTTTTTTTTGCGATGACAATTTTTGTATGACTTTATAATGTAGTTATATATGTGAGTCAATTATCGTATTTTCGTGTACGATTCTCAACCATGCTTCGTACATCGTACGGATAGTCAAATTATCGTACAAATACGATAATTATCGTACAGTTCACAACCCTGCTGCCATCACACATGTAGTCATAGACCACTGTATACCTGGACTGCGCACGGAATATCGGCCTGTTGCACATGGGCCTGAACTTGCCCTGAAGTCGGAGGGCCGCTCGGATTCATATATATATATATATATATATATATATATATATATATATATATATATATATATATATATATATATATATATATATATATATATATATATATATATATATACGCATCATATAGACTGGTTTATCAGTATATATGATATACTGTAATCTTCGTAAATGTTTGTTCTATAATATTATCAAATAAAAAACAGTAAAACACGGTAAAGAAATGCCATTACGAGACTCTGAAGAAATATGCATGAACTTAATATTCACTTCAACTCTTCGCCATTTAAAACTTTGCGAGTCAACTTTTATCATGAAGGGTATCAATAGAAGCGCAATTTTATTAGCTTTCCATTGCTATATTTCGTTATCTCATAATTTAATTAGAACCATGCATAAATTAGCGTTAAATAAATAAATAAAATCATCAATCTGGTAATTTTCCCGATTGATGAGGTTATTTATTTAGTTAACGCTAATTTATACATGGTGCTAATTCATTTATCAGAAAACGAAATATATAAGTAAATAAATAACATCATCAATTGGGAAAATTACCCGATTGATGATTTTATTTATTTATTTACCAATGGCTGTCCTGAGGATAGCAACCCTGCAAGGGCTGGTCGTGCAATCCCTAACACCTCAAGAACATATGAAGCAGAGTGCGTATTTTGCCAGAAAACAAACAAGTACGCCAAACGACAGAAGACTCGAGAAGTGTTGGTGAAGTGCAGAGAACTGAGAGCTGATGCTAAGATCAGGAATGCCGCAACAAAGAAACTGGACAGCAGAATACTTGGCATTGTAAGCAGAGATATTGTGGCCACTGAAGCACACTACCACAGGTCCTGCTATAGATTCTACACACGGTGCGAAACTTCACAGCAGAAGGGTGCTGTCAGTGCCGATGACAAAGAAGATGAAGATATATATGAGGCGGCTGTTAGTCAGTCATACAGTGAGCTCTTTCATTACATCAGAATGGAGCTGTTCGGTACCCCAAAGGTCCTGATGATGACTGATGTTACCTCTAGACTTGTGGCATCCATGAAGAGCTTTGGTGTGGACCAAGTGCAGGACTCCACCAAAAAGCACCTGCGGCAAAGGATTGAGAAGGAGTTTGGTGGATTTCTTCACATCATCCAAGATCATAATGGCAAACTTCTCATCTATCCAGACAGCTTAACTGTGCAGGAACTTGTCAGGGAAAACCAATCTCTAAGGAAACAGTTGAAGACCCTGTCCAGAGGTGATGCCCAGGAACTCCAAACAAAGGCTGCCAAGCAACTCAGGGCTGACATCAAGACCAAAGCCAAAGATATCAACCAATCCTGGCCACCAGAGATAGAGAGTGTCAAACCTGATATCGTTCCAGAATCACTCATGTGCTTCTTGCGCACCCTGCTCACAGGGTCCGACGACCCTGACAGCATAGACAGTGTAACCCCAAGAGTTCAGCGTCTCCTGCAATCGTTTGGCCAGGACATTGTGTATGTAGTGACATGTGGCAAAGCCAAGCCGCCCAAACACATTGCCCTGTCCTTCAGTGTCAAGTCTTTGACAGGTAATGTTGAGCTGATAAGCATCCTCAACCGCCTTGGGCATTGTGTTGCGTACTCGCAGATGGAGGAGATCGACACCGCTCTTTGCTTGCAGAAGCTGTCTGCCTCAGGAGGTTATCCCGCACTGCCAAGCAGCATCTTTCCCGGTGTCTTCACAACCTTGGCTTGGGAGAACATCGACCGTCTAGAAGAGACGCTGAGTGGCGAAGGTAGGTCGCTCTTATGTGCAAAGAGAGGGGAAGCAGAGTCAAGCCAGCTGCCACCATGCAGAGACTGCCTCTTCCTACACGCACAGAGAGCCAACTTCCAGGCTGCTATCTGGAGACGCTGTTTAGAGCCCAAGGCCAACGTGCCAAGCCCCAGTGAGCATGGCTGGACTGAAGAAGACGGGAAGCTGAACATCCTCTCGATGCGTTCGGCACCAGCACCAGAGGTGGTGTTGGAGCTACTGGCTTGCAAGTGTTCACGGGTTTGCAAGCGTCTGATTGTGCATGCCTGGTCAATGGCCTCACATGCACCGATATGTGCAAGCTCCAGCCCTGCACCAACCAAGCAGTGCAGCAGCAGGAACCCGACCTTGAGCCGGATTCAGAGGATGAGTAAACGGTACAGCAGATACATATGTTTCTGGCGCTTCTATGCATGTCTAAAGGTTCCATATGACTCAACAAATTATTAATACAATAGTTTCAAGAATATTAGTCATTGTTATGTTCACAAGAAGTCGCATAGAAGTACACATTCAGACTTCATTGCATATGGTAGCGACACATTTCTGTTCCATTAGTATTAGTGTTTTAACTTTTATGTCATTTAACCCCTTCACTGCGGCTGGTACAAATACGGTCTCTCAGCTATTCAAGGGTTCACTGCGGCTGGTACATATATGGTTTCTGTATTTAAACTGCGCGCTCAATGATATTATGGATAAATATTCGTTGTGATAGGCTTGTATGGCAACAGTGTCAAGTGTTGCGATATAATATAACCTCTTTTTCTGCTTGCGTGAGTTAGTGTGACTAATATGGTCAAGCGGTACAGTACGACGTGTCGACGCTGCCGCGCCCTCTACTTCAATGGCGAGGCTAAATAGTCAAGATATTCAATATATTCTTGATGGATATAAAACAGAAGTATGAATGAATGAATGAATGCATGAATGAAGCATTTATGTACCAAAATAAGCTGTATTATGTTGAGCAGTAAGTAGTTTCATTGTACGTCTGGCAGCACGGTCACGGGCCTGTTGCTGCACTTTGACGTAACTCTTCACTTAGCTGGTAGCCTCCACCAAGACGAAACATAGATTTTCTGGTATGGAATGAGCATCCTATTCATTTAGGCACTTTAAAATATGATCAGTAATTATTTTATATTTCAATTAAACCTGCCGCACAAGGGGGTAGGCCTATGAATTTGATATCCGCAGTGAAGGGGTTAACCTGATGCCAGCTTATTATGTTATTGTGTGTATATTAGCAAATAAAACGGTAATTGAATGAACTTCGATTTTGAACATTTTCAGAAGGTTAACCTATAGTAATATCACATTCACAGTTGCGGATGTCCGTAGATGAGTGCTGTTGGGTGCGGCTATAAAAGTCGCAATTACTAGCACTAAGCTACCACCTAGCAAGGGCTATCATATCAAAATATATCCTATAGACATGGGGGAATATAAAAAACATCACTAGGCCTTGCCACCTCGGATGGTACCAAAAAGTGATTTGGGGGGGTCCGGCCCATGGACTAATGTAACACACTGCGTACCACCACCACCACCACCACCACCACCACCCATTGCCATACAAGACATACTCCCACAGGCACGGGTACAACCACACTTGTCCACACAACACACCACCTCAAAAGTATGATCTTCATGTGCCTGGCAATATCATCTTTTGTCTTGAAACACTTGCTACAAATATCCCACTTGAACTCCAGCAAGCCAGTGTGTCTAAAGGTGTATTGGTTGAGATCATTACTAGTAAGAAACCTTTTCTCACACTCTAGAGTCTAGACATTCATAATTCTAAACACCACTGTGTGTCAGTGTGTGTCTGGTAAGGTAACTTTTTTCAGTGAATATTTTTCCACACTCGAGACATTCTTAGAAACTCTTGCATTTAAATGCTTTGTCACACTGCTGGCACTTCAGCTCACTGTCTGCCTTGTGGCCTGAGCTGCCTACCTCCAGGTGAATTTTGTCATCACATTTGGGGCCATTTCACATTTACCCCCATTAGCGACTTGAGTAGGACTATGGCTGAAATATAATAAACAATAATTGCATCAAAATTAGAAGCTGTGACAAGCATATAATTCTTACTAAGATATGTATTCGATCTTTTTTTCCCTCTAACTTATGTAGTCAGGAAATACCGGATGAATGATTGTGTACACGTAGGCATACACACACACACACACACACACACACACACATACACACACGCACACACAACACACACTACCATTACTATGAATACAAAACAATAAATGGGACTCCGCATCCACAAAATATTACCACGCGTCCCTTGATACGAAACTATTGATGCCATTGTAAATATAAGAAGTGTTACGAAAGAGAATATTCGACTAAGTGCCATATAAAAAAAAACCTGTGAAATATACAATGAAGGAAAATAAGGGAAAATATAAAACGAATGAAAAAGAGAAAGAGGAGCAGATCAAGAGAAAGCAAGGAGATAGAGAAGGTACTGTGTCATTAGCCTATTTGGAGATGGGTGAAACAGGAGTAAGGAAAGAAGTGCTGAAAAAGTAAGAATGGAAGAATTAAGAAAAAAAGATGGATACATAAAGAATGAAGGCCAGTCCATAATTCACTCCTTCACCGTAATTTACATTTTTCATCTATTTTTCACATCTCTTGCTCTTTTCTCAGTCCTCTTCCTCTCCTCCCTTCCCCCTCTCTTACCCAGAGACCCTACTCTTACCAACCCCTCCATTCCTCTCTTACTTTGCCACCAGATTCAGATTACCATCAGATATTCAGGGCAAAATATATATGTATTTTGGTGATTTAACAGATAAAACATAGAAACTACACCTTTTCACTCTCAAATTAAAACAACTGAACTTCAAATTAAAACAACTGAACTTCAAATTAAAACAAGTGAATCTCAAATTAAAACAACTGAAGGGGACTCGAACTTCAAATTCAAACAACTGAAGTTTAAATTAAAACAACGGAAGTTTATATTAAAACAACTGAAGTTTAAATAAAAATAACTGAACTTCAAATTAAAATAATTGAATTTAAAATTAAACGAAAAAATTAATCTATTATATTTTGAAATTCATTTCGTTTTAATTTGAAGTTCAGTTGTTTTAATTTGAGTGAAAAGGTGTAGTACCCCCAGTGACAGCCTGGGGGTACTACGTAGTACCCCCAGGCTGTCACTCCTCCTTCACTCGCTAGCTATAAAATGCCAAACAATTTTGAGTGCCAAAAATGTTTGAGTGCCAAAAATGTTTGAGTGTCAAAAAATGTTAGTGCCAAAAAATTTGGAGTGCCAAAAATCTTTTGAGTGGCAAAAGAAATGTAGTGCCAAAAGTTTTTGAGTGGCCAAAAAATATTGTGCCAAAAAAAATTGAGTGCCAAAATTTTTTGCCAAAATTTTGTTTGTGCCAAAAGTTTTGAGTGCCAAATTGTTTTATTTGTGCCCAAAAAGAATTGAGTGCCAAAATTTTTGAGTGCCCAAGATTTTCGAGTGCCCAAAAAAATGGAGTGCCAATTTTTTTTGAGTGCCAAACAAAATTGAGTGGCGAAAATGTTTGAGTGTCATAACATTGAGTGCCAAAAAATTGAGTGCCAACAATTTTTGAGTGCCAACAAAAATTGTGGCAAAAATTTGTGCCAAAGTGCCAAAGCTTGAGTGCCAAAATTTGTTTTTGAGTGCCAAAATTTGTTGAGTGCCAAAAAATGTCGAGTGCCAAAATATTTAGTGCCAATTTTTTTTTAGTGCCTAAAAAAATTGTGCCAAATTTTTTTGAGTGCCAAACATTTTTGAGTGCCAAAAAAATGTAAGTGCCCAAAAAAATGTGAGTGCCAAAAAATTTTGGAGTGCCAAAAAATTTGAGTGCCAAAATAATTTGAGTGCCAATTTTTTTTAGTACCAACATTTTTTGAGTGCCAAAATTTTTACTTTTGTTTTCGTTTGTATAACTATAGTATGTGTACTAACATACACGGAATAGCTATAAGTTACTTCATCCTGTGTTGCTTTATCTACGTATGCTGTGTAAATTTTTAAAAGAATGGTAGGTATACTTTTCATAAATATTGTTTTCCCTCTCTCCCCTTTGCTGGCAGCACTCTAGTAATGATAAGAAAAAGTTTTCAGGAAGAAATATGTTACTTTTCTGGGGGTTTTCATAATACACCTTTTCACTCTCAAATTAGAACAGAACTTCAAAATAAAACAAATTAGTTTCAAAATATAATAGATTCAATTTTTACTTATAGTTTGAAATTCAATTATTTTAATTTGAAGTTGTTATTTTATTTTGAAGTTCAGTTATTTTAATTTAAACTTCAGTTGTTTTAATATAAACTTCAGTTGAATTAATTTAAACTTCAGTTGTTTTAATTTAAACTTCAGTTCTTTTAATTTAAACTTCAGTTGTTTTAATTCAAAAACAGTTGTTTTAATTTGAGATTCACTTGTTTTAATTTGAAGTTCAGTTGTTTTAATTTGAAGTTCAGTTGTTTTAATTTGAAGTTCAGTTGTTTTAATTTGAAGTTCAGTTGTTTTAATTTGAGAGTGAAAAGGTGTAGTAACAAATTCTTTTCACCTTCCCTCATGTCTCACTATTTTAGACTAGAAAGTTAGAAACCTAACAATCAGCCCAGTACTACTTAAAAAAGAGAGAGAGAGAGAGAGAGAGAGAGAGAGAGAGAGAGAGAGAGAGAGAGAGAGAGAGAGAGAGAGAGAGAGAGAGAGAGAGAGAGAGAGAGAGAGAGAGAGAGAGAGAGAGAGAGAGAGAGAGAGAGATTTACTACCCTTGACAAAATAATGGTTACTTGTGATTTTTTGTCCAAGAATTCAAGGTTTTGTGCTAGATAAATGTTGCAAAGGGAATGGGTTGAAATGGGAGAGAGGGAGTGAAGGGGATAAACAGGAAGGGAACGACCTATCTGTCAACCTTATCCTCAAACAAGTCAGGAAGGAAAGAGAAAGTCCTGCGTGATGATGGGAAGGTTGTGATGGTGTTGGTAGTAGTATAGTAGTAGTAGTAGTAGTAGTAGTAGTAGTAGTAGTAGTAGTAGTAGTGGTGATAGTTGTAGTAATCAGTTGTTATTGTTGTTGTGTAGTAGTAGTAGTAGTAGTAGTAGTAGTAGTAGTAGTAGTAGTAGTAGTAGTAGTAGTAGTAGTAGGGGGTGATAGTGTAGTAATCAGTAGTAGTAGTAGTAGTAGTAGTAGTAGTAGTAGTATAGTAGTAGTAGTAGTAGTAAGTAGTAGTAGTATAGTAGTAGTAGTAGTAGTGTAGTAGTAGTAGTAGTAGTAGTAGTAGTAGTAGTAGTAGGGAGTAGTAGTAGTAGTTAGTAGTAGTAGTAGTAGTAGTATAGTAGTAGTAGTAGTTAGTAGTAGTAGTAGTAGTAGTAGTAGTAGTAGTAGTAGTATGTAGTAGTATGTAGTAGTAGTAAGTAGTAGTAGTAGTAGTAGTAGTAGTAGTAGTAGTAGTATTTAGTAGTAGTAAGTGTAGTAGTAGTAGTAGTAGTAGTAGTAAGTAGTAGTAGTAGTAGTAGTAGTAATAGTAGTAGATAGTATGTAGTAGTAGTAGTAGTAGTAGTGCCATCTAAGGTAAAGCAGAATGGACTGACCCTCACACTAGAATTCTATAACTCTAAAGTTGGGATTAATTTTCTAGTTTTACATAATATGAATACATTAAGCAAAATTTACGATATAACAAAATTAGACTCCAGTCAGTCTCCTCGCTTTCCCAATCATTCATTTACCCCAAATTATTTAGTGTTGTTATATGTAAACACACACACACACACACACACACACACACACACACACACACACACACACACACACACACACACACACACACACACACACACACATACACATACAGACACACACACACTCACACACACACTCATACATGCAGAACAACCAGTGAGACATTAATAACCCTTTCTCCTCGCGCCTGATAATCATCTTAACACCATCAACAACATGAGTGAGTTTAATAGGGAGCGGCCACAAGGACTGAAATAATGCTGCATCATACGTAATAATTAGAAAGGTAAAGAGGAAAGCTAATGGTACAGGGGAGTGACTGGAGGAAGAAGAAGAAGAAGAAAAAGAAGAAGCGAAAGAAGAAGAAGAAGAAATAGAAGAAGACGATGATAGTGGCGACGATGATGAAGAAAACGTAAACATACAACATTAAAAAAAACAATGAGAGCAGAAAAAAACAATAATAATAGCAAACAAGTTAAACTTAGCAAAGAAACAAAACAAAACCTATGCAACAAAACTCTCTACACCATACAGTCATACACCCAACAAGGTACACACACACACACACACACACACACACACACACACACACACACACACACACACACACACACACACACACACACAGGGACACACACACACACATGACACCCACGGACACATTTACGACGCCCTTTCAAACCATCATCAACACTCGCCCTGTGATTTATAACCTCTGTAGCCCAACATTTACAGGTAGTGTGATGAAGGTCCATATATCACGCAAAAGACATTATAGGGTTTGGGTTAGGTTACGACCATTACTTCTTATGCCACTCTTACTACCACTGCTAATCTTGTCTCTGTCCTATGTTACCAATAGTCCTAATACTTATTAATGCGTATTTTTTCAACATTTATATATTAACCCCTTGAGGCCCAGAACGTAATGGGCCCCAGTCATAACTACGTCACGGTTTGTTTACATCGGTGCATTGTGGGGATAAGTCGGGGTCGCCGCGAATGGACCTACGAAGGGAAAACTACGGCGATGGAAGAATTTCGAGTTATTTTGCGCGAAATTGATATTCCAGGTGCAATATTACTGTGCTCTGTTCTCGCTGACAACACTATAGAGAAGACCTGAGGTAATGGCTGATGTGCAGAGGCTTCCAAACTAAGAAAACAGAGGCATAACAGAGCCTCGTCAAAAGGTAAGCAACTGGTAGGTACGTAATGTGTCCCTACCACTTGCTTACTTCTTAATGAGACTCTGCGGTGACTGTTTTCCTGGTTTAGAAGCCTTTGCACATCAACCATTACCTCAGGTCTTCTCTATGTTGTCAGCGAGCACGGAAATATAGCACCTGGAATATCATTTGCGCCACAAAACAACTCGAATTTTTTTCATCGTCGTGTCTTATTTTTGAGGTGTACATATGCATGGTTATGAATATTAAAATACTTATTAATTGTTTCCTTTTGGTTGCTTTCCTATAATAGTAGTGTACATCATAGTTTAAGTGTTACTTGACGAAGCCAATGACTACTCTTGATCTACACCAACGTTCACCACCTTTGCTTTAATTTTCTTATTACATCATCCAAAAAAAAGTTGCAAACCACGGGACATTACCCATCTGCCTCATGGTACCGGTTACTGTCTCTCTACCGATATTTTCATCCCTAAAACAAATCGGAAGCTCGCCGACGGTATGGTTAGGTTAGATATTGCTTGATTATCTTATTACTCATCCATAAACAAGTTGCATACCACTGGTGACATTACCCATCTCTAGCTTCATGGTACCTGTACTCTCGTTACCGAAATGCTCGTCCTACACAAATCGGGAGAAACTCGCCGACGGTAATGGTTAGGTTAGGTTACCGTTAGGTTAGGTAAAGACAGTTAGGTTAGGTATCATATCACAGGTATAAAGCTTATAGTTAATATATAATAAAGTTTTTACATACATACTCCACTCCATACACATCTTAACCCTTCAATACAATCCCACATCCTCACCAGTCTACTCTGTCATATGCTTTGGTATTAGTCCAGATGAACACCGAACTCACTTTGCTGGACGAAACTATTTTTTTCTAGTGTGTTTTTATGTGTTTTGAATAAATTGCCTAACCGTTCTGTCCGCAATTTTTTTATTATTATATATATTTTTTTAGGTAAGGTTAGGTTTTTTTTTTCTCTATTTTTTTTTAGTTAGGTACAAGGTTAGGTTAGGTAAGATTAGGTTGGGTTATTGGTTAGGTTAGTTCAGGTTCAATTTTTTTGTCATTTTGCAACAAAAAAAAAAAAAAAAAAATTGCGACAGAACGGTTTAGCAGATTCATTAACACACAATATACACACACAGAAAAAAATAGTTTGCTCCCCCAAAGTGAGTTCGGTGTTCATCGGATAGTTATCTATGCTTCTCTAATCCATGAATGCAGCATACATCTCTTGTATTTTTGCTAACATTGCTTAATTATCATTCGCATATATAAGATCTGATCTACACAACCTTTCCCAGTTCTAAATCTGCCTTGCTCCTCACTAATTACCTTGCCATTTGTGATTTTTTGTATTCTTCCAATTATGATTTTACCATACAGTTTGCCTCATCACTGTGGAGTACATGATGACTCAATGAAGCTAAATATAAACCCACCTGGTAACAACATTGCCAATCTAGCTAATCACAGCCCTGGAATTATACCACATTTACCACAGCTTAGGTAACCAGCTTAGGTTACCTAGCGGTAACCTAACCTAACCATTACCGTCGGCGAGTTTTCCCGATTTGTGTGGGGACGAGCATTTCGGTAGACGAGAGTACCAGGTGCCATGAGGCAAGGATGGGTAATGTCACCGACTCACCGTGGTTATGCAACTTGCTTATGGATGGAGTAATAAGATAAATCAAAGCAAAATCTAACCTAACCATAACCGTCGACGAGTTTTCCCGATTTGTGTAGGGATAAAAATATCGGTAGACGACAGTACCAGGTACCATGAGGCAAGGATGGGTAATGTCACCGTGGTTATGCAACTTGTTTATGGATGGAGTGGTTACCGGTCATTTCGCCCACACGTCAATTCGCCCACAAGACATTTCGCCCACATGTAAGAGTCAATTCGCCCACTCTAAAGTCAATTCGCCCACACGATCCATGTTACGGAGTCATGTAACTATATCTTCCTCTGGCAGAAATGGAATGGACCACCAGTAACCTTGGGCGAAATGACGGTAAATTTCTAGTGTTTGTCCATACTCTCCCACTTCCCCCAAACAAGTTTGGAGACCTGTGAGAATGCGGAGTTTCCGGGTGGGGAACAAATTATGCGTCGGAAACACCGTAATTAAAGAGTTAGTAGGGGGTGTGAAAATTCCCTAGATCTAAGGTAATTTCCCTATATCTAGAGAAAATTGCTAACACAAAATAAACCTAACCTAACCAAAAATTAACCTACCCTAGCAGGGGGCTTGGACCACGATAACCCAACCTAACCAAATCTAACCTAAGCTAACCTACCTAACCAAATCTAACCTATGCTAAACTACCCAAATCTAACCTACCCTAACCTAACCTAAACAAATTAACCTAACCTCTGCGGGGGTTATGGGGGTATCTCGACACACTAAAAAATATAACTAACCTCCTAAGCTCCTAGACTCCTAGGTGTGTGGGCGAAATGACTCCAAGTGTGGCGAATTGACTGTGGGCGAAATGACTCCATGGATGTGCGAATGGCATTTGGGCGAAATGACCGATACCGGATGGAGTAATAAGATAAATCAAACAAAGGTTGGTGATGTTGGATTGACCAAGAGTAGATCATTGACTCGTCAAGTAACACTTTAAACCATGATGTACCACTACTTATTATTGAGAAAAGGCAACAAAAGGAACCAATTTTAATAAGGTATTGTAAATACTATCATAATCATCAGCGGCGTGTTTAGGATCTTGAACCATTGGGGCTTAACCCTAGCAAGAGATCTTTACATTTTTAAAGGATAATTTTCAATTTATTTATGAGTATAATGAAAATATGAGCAGACACTGTGCTCTACCAAAAGCTCCAGTAATTTGCATAGGATAACTTTCGAAACATGAAATTAAAATAAAATTAGACAATCTGAGTTGGGGTTCAGCTTCGTTATTATTTATTTTCATCAGTAGGAGTAAAACCCTAAGAAAAGAGAGCTTTGTCGTGATGAAGATGTCACATAGATTAATTCCCAATGCTTGCTTCAGTACTGAATCTGACCAACCTCGGTTTTTATAAATACTTTTTATATATTTTCACATCACAAGGACTGGCAAGGACACACAAAAAGCACTTAGAAAAAAAATGCATTCTGTTAAACTGTGTGTCTTGTCCATCTGATATTCTCTCACCTCTCAAAAGGTCTTTTGGTGTCTCCTCTGTCATACACTCCTCAGCTCCTCTGTTCTCCTCCACCTCTCATGTCCTGCTCAGAAAAGGATGTCATCAGCGTACGCTAAGTAACATCTACCAATATCTGTTTTTACTATAATTTACTGTTGCCCAGTCAGAGCTTATCTATTTTGTGAGATTGAAGAAAAACATAAAAAAAAAAAAAAAAAATGTATTTGAGATCCATAAAACTTCGGGTACAGCCCAATGCCAGGCCAACTACGCCCATGCTAGTACTACCTGCGTTGCTACTAACGTAGATACACTATAGTCGCCATTCACTTGCCACTACACTAATTTCGCCAGGCCAATATATATACAAATTCATCACTACAGACTTTACATCCACTG
>JACEEZ010005004.1:71570-84070 GCA_016584305.1 Chionoecetes opilio
AGAGAGAGAGAGAGAGAGAGAGAGAGAGAGAGAGAGAGAGAGAAGAGAGAGAGAGAGAGAGAGAGAGGAGAGAGAGAGAGAGAGAGAGAGAGAGAGAGAGAGAGAGAGAGAGAGAGAGAGATATAACAACAAAAAAAGGTTACACTATCCTGCCTATCATCACAATAATTACAGCTGGCGCGTTGGAGCCTAAAAATGACTTAAAAGAAAACGAGGGTAAGATTTTAGACACATGGGAGAAAATGGCATTATTATTGAGTCTTACTAGCAATAAATCAATAAATAAACAAAATAATATATGAAACATTGAGATGAATAAATATGTGAATATATAATAATAGATAGATTTTATAGAGCGGGCTTTTTGTTACCTTTTTTTTTTGCTCTTGGCCAGTCCTTTATGATGTGATTTTTTTTTTAATATACACTGTCAATCTCTATTATCGCCATTTCAAGGACAGTCCTGGCTAAGGGATGGACTGACTGACTGACAGGTGGTGAGATGGTACGTACTTAGTTCCTACAAGGACGGTGCGACACGAACACCTTATCGCCCTTGACACTAGAATTGTTTTAACTACACGTGATACATCCCTCGCTTAATTAACCCTTTCACGCCCAGATCTTTCCTTTGCTATAAAAAATTGTGTGTTGTTAGCCATAAAATTAAAAAGTAAGCAACTGAATATACCAAATAAGCTAGTGGACAAGGATACTAAACAGGTCATATCTATAAAATATTGTTTATATTCTCTAAAAATCCTCTAATGGTAGTCAAATTAAAATGCAAATTACGTTCTGGGCCTCAAGGGGTTAAAGAGTAAGAACAATACAAAAATAGAGCGAATAAGTAACATTAAAAAAATAGCTCTAAACATTGAAAAAAATCAAATCGTTGGGAAATATGACTGTAATTTCGTTTTTTCTAGTTTTATATTAAATTTTTCTTCTATGTATAATTCTGGAGGCATCTTATATAATTAACCTTGGAGGGTGAGGGACCGAGGGTGTCTTCTTCCCATGGACCCACAGCCTAGCGTCTTTCTCCTCTATAATGGGAGGACCTGGAGACGTTTACGGCAGAAAAAAATAAATGAAAAACTACCACATTTCCCGCGCTTTTTTTCCCCCAAGGCCGAGGTGCGTGTGGCGGGCTTGGTTCCTCACGCCTCGCCGCTAATTCATTCACAGGTGACCCTCTAAAAGTCCAGGTGGTATTTTATTTGGTTCTTTAGAGATAAGTGTTTTTCATTTTTTTTTTTTTCTCTCTCTCTCTCTCTCTCTCTCTCTCTCTCGTCTCTCTCTCTCTCTCTCCTCTCTCTCTCTCTCTCTCTCTCTCTCTCTCTCTCTCTCTCTCTCTCTCTCTCTCTCTCTCTCTCTCTCTCTCTCTCTCTCTCTCTCTCAAAAGTTCAGGTGGCATTTTATTTGGTTCATTTTAGAGTTTAATATTTTTTTTAATTCTCTCTCTCTCTCTCTCTCTCTCTCTCTCTCTCTCTCTCTCTCTCTCTCTCTCTCCCTCTCTCTCTCCTCTCTCTCTCTCTCTCTCTCTCTCTCTCTCTCTAAGAAAAACTGTTTTGCGATAGTATCAATACAAATCGTGTCATATAATAGAAAAAATCCAACTAAAATTATATATGGAGCCTTTCATTATCTATATAAAATTGATCCCATGAAGGTATAATTCGAGAATAAGACAAACAGTACTCTACGCGGCATACTCGAGAGCCTGGACGGAAAAAAACCGAATAATACGAAATTTGGAAGAAAAACAAATGTTCCTATGCTAAAAGGAATATATAAATGATAAATAAAATATCCTTCATCACATACCTGGCTAGATGTGGCTTGCTAAGTGGCTTCACCGCGCTCTCCGCCATAGTTACATATCGGAACCCAGAGGTAGAATATTGCTACCCTACCACTAAGTACAACCATCGGATTGCTGTACCCTCGGCCCTGCCCTGCATAGGAGATGACATGCACACCTGTACTTTTACTCCTCCTTCACCTCTTCTCACCCCCTCCTCCTCCTCCATTTTTACTACCTCTTCTTCTTCTTCGCCCATCTCCTCTTCTTCCTTTTTTTCGTGGCCCTTCTCCTCCTCCTTCTTCTCCATTTCCTCTATCTCCTCCTTCTTCCCACGGATTATAACAGTCTATTCTTTCTCCATTTTCTTTATTCCTCTACACTTAAAACTCTCCCTTCACTTTCTTTCCTTTTTTTTTACTGTTGTTTCCTCCTCCTCCTCCTCCTCCTCCTCCTCCTCCTCCTCCTCCTCCTCCTCCACCTCCTCCTCCTCCTCCTCACTGCCAGTAAAAAGGCGAATATGATGTTGGGCTTTATTAAACGCAATTTTGAACACAAAACTCCGAAAGTAATGACACAATTATACACGTCCTTGGTTAGGCCGAACATGAAATATGCCGTTCAATTCTGGTCGCCCTGTTTCGTAAAAGACCAAGCAAAATTGGAATCAGTGCAAAGAAGAGCAACCAAACAAATTCCATCTCTGCGAAATTCATCTTATGAAGAGAGACTGCGGAAACTTAATATGTTTTCCTTAAAGGATCGTAGAATCCGTGGGGACCTGATAGAAACCTTTAAGATCCTAAAAGGATTTGATGTCGTTAATCAAGAAAACCTATTCGAGCTTTCAACTCAAGTGACAACAAGAAATAATGGTTTAAAACTAAACGGTCAACGTTGCATCACTGATCTCCGTAAAAATTATTTCAATGTGAGAGTCGTTGATCGATGGAACAAGTTACCAGCAAATGTTGTCGAAGCCAGCACAATAACTACATTTAAAAACAGGCTTGACGCGCACTGTAAAGTAAACGGGTATTGATAGTGCCCTGCGAATTCATATTTAGTCTCCCGGATCGATTAGCTGTAGTGGTAGTGGTAGTTGTAGTTAGTATAGTTCATACCCTATCTTTTTGCACTACGGAACATCCATGTTCTTATCTTCTTTAGGGACATGGTATCATTTTCCAACAGTTTTTTTACAAGTATTTGATAGTTAGTAGTATGTAGTTTCAGCAGATACCCTCGTCATGGACCAATAGGTCTCCTGGTGTCTGTTATTCCTATGTAATCCTATGTAATCCTATGTAATCATCCTCCTCCTCCTCCTCCTCCTCCTCCTCCTCCTCCTCCTCCTCCTCCTAATCCTCCTCCTCCTCCTCCTCCTCGCGAGTCGCGTCTACACAACCCCTCCCACACGTCTCAGACAGCCCCGAGTAAACGGTCACTACTACAACTTTTGACCTGTGACGGGCTGTGGTTCAGTAAGGGCCCTGTCAGTTAGTGACCACCATCGGGATTTATATACCAGGGGTCACTGCTGCAGGGGGCATTGAAGTGCACGGCGTACTACTTGGAAAGTGCACTACCGCAGTGGATTGTACGGAGCTGGGGCCTGATTGACTGCTGCCTCCCAAGAAAGCGCCAGGCAAGGCTGCCGCACCACCCTTGAACTTCCACACTGAGCCTACACCAACACTACATTAGACCTCATAACACACACAGATAGCCCCGAGTTAACGGTTACCACTACTACTCTCGACCTGTGACGGGTTGTGGACCAGTAAGGGCCCTGTCAGTTAGTGACCACCATCGGGATTTAAGGTACCAGGGGTCACTGCTGCAGGAGGCATTGAAGTGTACGGCGTCCTACATGGAAAGTACACAATCCGCAGTGGATTGAACGGAGCTGGGGCCTGATTGACTGCTGCCTCCCAAGAAAGCGCCAGGCAAGGCTGCCGCACCACCCTTGAACCTCCACACTGTGTTCACACCATTACAAAACACGCATAACATGACCAATCTATCAAGCACTAAACCTACCCCCACAAACTAGTAGTAGTTAGCCATAGATTACAGCTTTCAACTTTCCTCACAAATTCCATGCAGTTTTTCTATACTGCATGGTATCACTTCATTTCCGGCCAGCTTCGGCTGGAGGGATGGGTGGGTGGGGAGGAGCCTTCTACTTTCCTATCCTTTCTCTCTTATCATCTAGTTAGTGTAGTGCAGTTAAAGCAAACAGCCTTGTAAGGACCTATCGGTCTGTTGCTGTTTGTGTTTCCTTTGTAATCCTTTGTAATCCTTTGTAATCCTCCTCCTCCTCCATCTTTTCAAAGAAGAGCAACCAAACTAATACCATCTCTGCGAAATTCATCTTATGAAGAGAGACTGCGGAAACTTAATATGTTTTCCCTAAAGGATCGTAGAATCCGTGGGGACTTGATAGAAACCTTTAAGATCCTAAAAGGTTTTGATGTCATTAATCAAGAGAACCTATTCGAGCTTTCAACTCAAGTGACAACAAGAAATAACGGTTTTAAACTGAACGGTCAACGTTGCATCACTGATCTCCGTAAAAATTATTTCAATGTTAGAGTTATTGATCGATGGAACAAATTACCAGCAAATGTTGTCGATGCCAGCACATTAACTTCATTTAAAAACAGACTTGACGCGCACTGTAAAGTAAATGGGCATTGATATTGCCCTGCGAATTCATAATATAGTCCCCCGGATCGATTAGTGTTAGTGGTAGTTGCAGTTAGCATATTTCATATCTTATCATTCTTCACTACGAAACTTCCATGTTCCTATCTTCTTTAGGGACATGGTATCATTTTCCAACTGTCCTCTTACATGTAGTTGATAGTTAGTAGTATGTAGTACAACAGATACCCTAGTTATGGACCAATAGGTCTCCTGGTGTCTGTTATTCCTATGTATTCCTATGTATTCCTCCTCCTCCTCCTCTTCCTCCTCCTCCTCCATCCTGTCTGCAACACGGACCTAATTAAGGAGAGGATGAGAAGCAGATTTCCCGCCGAAGGTCTTGGAGGTTCGCGTGTGGCCACGGGGCGACATAAACCAACACAGACTCGTAAATCCCTGCCTTACACCCACCTAGAGTTTAGAAAAAGCGTAAAAACACATAGAAAGAACAAATCTATGCGTGGGAATTCCTTTGATACTGAAATAAAGTAAAACAAAATGTACAAAATAAAGTATAAAGAAAAAGAAAATAAAGTTTGAATTTATAAAGGCTTTTTCTCACACAAATTAAGGACAAAAAAAGTTTAATAAGAAGAAGAAGTGATGCATAACAGACAGAAAATAAAATCATGTAGTTATAAAGGAGTTTCACATTATAAACAGGATACATTTCTCATGTTTTTCTTTTATCAAATTACGAAAAGGAAGGTTTTTCTTGGTATTATATATTTCTGGTTCGTGTTTCTATTTGATGGTTTTTTTCTACTTCATTGGCATTTGGGAATCACTGACGAAGGATAAATTATATATTCATGAATACTTTTAATTAAGTCTGTTCCAGGCATTATCTCTATCTCTCTCTCTCTCTCTCTCTCTCTCTCTCTCTCTCTCTCTCTCTCTCTCTCTCTCTCTCTCTCTCTCTCTCTCTCTCTCTCTCTCTCTCTCTCTCTCTCTCTCTCTCTCTCTCTCTCTCTCTCCCTCTCTCAAAAGTCCAGGGGGCATTAAATTTGGTTCTTTAGATATTTATTTTTCCTCTCTCTCTCTCTCTCTCTCTCTCTCTCTCTCTCTCTCTCTCTCTCTCTCTCTCTCTCTCTCTCTCTCTCTCTCGCTCTCTCTCTCTCTCTCTCTCTCTCTCTCTCTCTCTCTCTCCCAGGGTACGCAATTAGATTTACCCAGCCTTAAGCTTCTACCAGGCTTTTCCGCATTCACTCTCTCCCTCCTCTCCCCACCTCTCTCTCTCTCTCTCTCTCTCATGCTCTCATGCTCTCTCCTCTCTCTCTCTCATCTCTCTCTCTCTCTCTCATCTCTCTCTCTCCTCTCTCTCTCTTCTTCTCTCTCTCTCATCTCTCTCTCTCTTCCTTTCTTTGCTGTGTATTTTGTTCACCCGCATTATGACTTTCTTCGCAGAAGTACTTCATGCTTTCAAATAGTAGGTTTTAAAGATTTACTATGAAGATAACTTTCTTTCACCTTCAGACTCTCTCTCTCTCTCTCTCTCTCTCTCGTCTTCTCCTCTCTCTCTCCTCTCTCTCCTCTCTCCCTCTCTCTCTCTCTCTCTCTCTCTCATCTCTCTCTCTCCTCTCTCTCTTCTCTCTTTGTACCCAATAGATACATCTCTTTCTGCTCGTACTCAATAAATGAGTCTTACCCTGCGCATCTACACATGGACATTGGGGACGACACACAGTAGTAGTGGTAGTTATAGTAGTGACATCGGTAGTAGTAGTAGTAGTAGTAGTAGTAGTGGTAGTAGTAGTAGTAGTAGTAGTAGTAGTAGTAGTAGTAGTAGTAGTAGTAGTAGTAGTAGTAGTAGTAGTAGTAGTAGTAGTAGTGGTAGTAGTAGTAGTAGTAGTAGTAGTAGTAGTGGTAGTAGTAGTAGTAGTAGTAGTAGTAGTAGTAAGAATAGTAGTAATAGATGCACTGCACACACATTACGTACACACACAGACCATAATCCTCGTTACATCTCACAATCTAGCCAGCAATACCTTATATTATATCCTCTAATATCCTATAATATATACATTTTATTATATCCTCTTTATCTTCTTTATCTTCTACTTTAATATCTTGCTTCATCTTCTCTTCTTTATCTCTTTAGCTTCTTTATCCTCCTCAACGTTTTCCTATACACAAGGATCAGGGACACCCATCATCAAACATGACCCCTATACAAGGCCTAAACGAGGGTCATAATAACACCACATGAAACACCGGACTGGAACAAGACCTAAGCACGATCGCTATAACAATAACAAGAAAAACACCTCAGCATGACAACCTCCTAGCATCCGTATTTACATAGAGAGAATAAAAAGGTCAGAAGGGTAAAGATTCATTAGTCAGAAAGGTACTTGTATAACGAAGGACCTTGTAGCAGATGATAAACAGATGATATAAATGTGTTGTGTTGGTATGCTGCCCACCACCACCACCACCACCACCACCACCTCTTCCCCCTACACTGCTCTATCCAAGGATAATACAAGAGACATCGTGGGATTGATTAGAATTAAGGGTAAGGGAAGACATAGTAAAGGGATAGAAGGGAAAGAAAGGAAGGAGGAGGTCCTGGAAGAGAGGATAGATCAAGGATAATACGAGTATAGTATCCTTGGCTTTATCCCTCTTACCTAACTGATGTCGTTTATTAAAAAGGGAATGAGCTTCAACCTGTCTCATGAAAGGAAAACATACTTGCCTTATGTTAGGTTACGGGCTATTTGAAAAGGGATTATATTGCTACTTGTGTTCATGTTGCTACCACTACTACTGCTACTGCTACTACTACTACTACTACTACTACTACTACTACCACTATTACTATCCTGCTACTACTACTACTACTACTACTACTACTATCACTATCCTGCTACTACTACTACTGCTACTACTACTACTACTACTACTACTACTATCACTATCCTGCTACTACTACTACTGCTACTACTACTACTACTACTACTACAACTACTACTGCTACTACTACTACTACTACTACTACTACCACTATTACTATCCTGCTACTACTACTACTGCTACTACTACTACTACTACTACTATCCTGCTACTACTACTACTACTACTACTACTACTACTACTACTACTACTACTACTACTACTCCTGCCACCACCACCTCCACCACCACTACTAGTCTACTACTACTACTACTACTACTATTACTATCCTGCTACTACTACTACTACTACAATTAATACTACTACTACTACTATCATGCTACTTTTATCCTTCCCTAAGTTGGTGCGCAGTGTTGCATGAAGAAAAAATGGTGGAGTGGTCCCAAAGATGCCGATAATGAATATAATTCATGCTAAAAACGCCAATAATTCTTAGCTAAAAATGTTCTTTCAGCCCAGATTTGACAATGACATGGTGAGACATTCTTAAAAGCCAATTAACCTGATACTTTCACTTCACTACGATTGTTTACAGTATTAGTAATCCTTATTGTCATCATTATTATTATCGTTACTCTTAGCATTAATAACAATGTAGTAGCAGTAATAGTAGAAGTAATAAAAATATTAATGATTATGTATTTAGACACCAACATAAAGATTGGTATTAATTAAGTGGACATATTGAGCAATCTGATACATTCGCCTCTCTCTCTCTCTCTCTCTCTCTCTCTCTCTCTCTCTCTCTCTCTCTCTCTCTCTCTCTCTCTCTCTCTCTCTCTCTCTCTCTCTCTCTCTCTCTCTCTCTCTCTCCAAACGGCGATAAGAAAGTCAAACCATCAGTTCAACATTTACGGTACCGATTTATGAATAATAAGAACACATAAATTGAGAGAGAGAGAGAGAGAGAGAGAGAGAGAGAGAGAGAGAGAGAGAGAGAGAGAGAGAGAGAGAGAGAGAGAGAGAGAGAGAGAGAGAGAGAGAGAGAGAGAGAGAGAGAGAGAGAGAGAGAGAGAGAGAGAGAGAGAGAGAGAGAGAGAGAGAGAGAGAAACAGACATACATACATACAGACAGACAGACATACAAACAGACAGAGAGAGAAAGGCAAACAAAGATATACAAGTAACTAACCTACGAGAGACAGAAAGGCAAAGAAGTAGTAAGGGAGGGAGTGTAGCACAAGAGACAAGGGTAGTGTTTCAAGTGCACGTGTTCCTTCTGCTATGAGAGACTCGCCGCCCAACCAGTCATCGAGGTGAATGGACTCCCGAGGAAAGGATTACCGACCAGTTTGTTTTCCTGAGGCATTGTAGAGGACACAACCCTTTGCAACCGCGAGCACACGGCCAGACTACTAACGTATCTCCTACAGTCCTTCAGGTATTATTCCAGATGAACACCGAATTCAGTTTGGTGGAAGAAACTATTTTTTTCTGGTGAGTTTTGATGTGTTTTGAATTAATTTGTTAACCGTTTCTGTCGCCATTTTTTCTTCTTTTTATAAAGTTAGGTAAAGTTGTTGTTGTTTTTTTGTTTTGTTTTTTAGCTAGGTAAAGGTTAAGTTAGGTCTAGGTTAGGTTAGGTCTAGGTAATGTTAGGTAAAGGTTAGGTTAGGTATAGGTTCGGTTAGGCTCAATTTTTTTTTTTTTTGTAATTTTTGTTGAAAAAAATTTATTTGCCACAGAAACGGTTAGCAGATAAATTCAAAACACATCAAAACTCACCAGAAAAAAATTGTTTCGTCCACCAAAGGAAGTTCGGTGTTCATCTGGAAATTTACCGTCCTGCATTATATACAGTAGCCTATAACATAACAGGTCTAATACCCTCACCCACACTATTTTCATACTTTTTTTTATAAAGTCTGAGTTTACCCAATAAATTCAATTCAAATTCAATTCAATTCAATACGCTTCCTTATCCAAAATATTAAGGATGAAAATAGCTTAGAGTGTTTATGTAACGAATGAATAAAGAACAAGATGGTGATGATGATGATGATGAATTTACTACACATGGATTTCGTTACCACCTAAAGACGCATACTGAAAGAAAAAAACTGTAGCCTGCAGCAAAGAAAATCAGTCTTTGTTCTCTGTATAAAAAATCACCCAAAGTTTATGTATAGAACCTAGGCTTCTCAGTGTATACAATATTAAATGTTTCTCAGTATTTACATATAAGTGCACATACAATATTTAAAGCATGGTAGATCATTATTCTAAAGTGTACGTACTTTTAGCACAAACATTTTCAATTAGAAATACTAGCCTTCTAAGCATTTTTTTATGAATAAAAACTAAAAGTTGATTAAATTCTTTCTCCATATAATCATATTTGTTGTGCCATACAAACCCTGAATACACAATTACTATGATATAATTAAGGTTTTACATTGCCTACTGGTTAAAGTAATGCGTACTGGTGTTATAAGGGTGACTAGGCTAGACCTTAAAATTTTATAGGCTAGACCTCAAAATGTTATAGATATACTAGGCTAGACCTCAAATTTTTTAGATAGGCTATACTAGGCTAGAACTCAAAGTGTTAAAGATATACTAGGAATGATGGAATAGATATGAAACTGACTGAGTGATTGACTGGAGGATTGACTGAGTGACTGACCAACGCAGGGATAAGTGACTTAACTGATAAACTAGCTGATTACCAGCACCGCCATTACACACAAGAACTACTGACTTATGACTGAAAAGACGAAATAATACTGATAGGTTGGTACCCCTTCTCCCTACCACCTCCCAATACCTCCCTCTCCCCCCCACCAACAACCCCCCCCTATCCCTCCTCCATCCCGCTATAGTGGCAGTCATCAAGGAAGTGTGAAATAGCAACCTTTAGGCAGCTATAATGTGATAAAAAGGCCTTATTACCATTTTAATGAGAGAAAGAAGTGTATCACAGAAGCTTTAAAAGGATAAAAAATACTAAGAATAACCCGACGTATCTATCTAAGAATTAAGTGAGTTTAAGCATATTAAAAAACAATCTTTCTTTACATTACCTACATAAGTATCTCTTCACCACTATCCTACCCTGCAATAAAAGAAGAAGAAAAGATAGATAGAGGGAGAGAAACAGGGGATGAAAAAATAGTTGCTCATTCACATCTGGTCTCTCTCTGACAGGCTTCAACCTGTTCACCAGCCCGCCCGCCCAGCCTAGTCTACTCTACCATTTCTCTTCCACCCATTTCCACCCAAACCACATCTCTCACCACCACAAACTAACAACCAACATAATAACAGTACTTACATGCACCACGACATCACGTATCATCGGCGGGAGGAGAAAGCAAATCACTAAAAATGCAGATAAATCACTGACCAACCGGCACTCACACCAAGGTAAACAGATCGCGTGTTCTCCACTAACGGGGAGGGACACACACACACACACACACACACACACACACACACACACACACACACACACACACACACACACACACACACACACACACACACACACACACACACACACACAGCCTTCACGTGATTGGTGCGTTCGTGTCACGTGAGTCTAACTGATGTATCCTAATGAGGAACTTTCTGAAAAGCTAACGTCACCAGATGTTTCGAGCATTGTCATTTCTTTTGCACTTTGAGCCTAAAGGATCTATCAATTAACGTAAATGCCCTGTGCTTCTTCGGGGCATATCATAATTACAATTCAATACAAAAACTGAAACAGTTCTTAATAAAAATGTAGTTTAGTGTTTAGTGTAGTTTAGTCAAAGTGCAGAAGTGACAGCGCTACAAACATCTGGTGGCGTTAGCTTTGAAAGTTTCCCATTGGTTAGTGTGGCTTCAATTCACACATTTTACTGAAGCCACTTGATTATTGTTGATTTTTGGTATTGGTTGCGGTTGTAGCCGTTAGATATGCTACAGTAATTCTATCTAGATAATTTGTACGTATTAACGACTATATAGGATGTTATTGTCGATACGAATTTGCCATCACGCCAGGATGAACCCAAGTGGCAGTGAGCGGGAATCGAACTCAGGGACGCCGCTCACACCTCTACCAACTGAGCAACACTGAAGGCAGCATTGGTAGTGGTGTTAGTGGTGGTAATAATAATAGTTGTTGTTGTGGTGGTGGTCAAAGTAGTAATAGTGGTAGTAGTCACAACAACAAAGGGAAACAAGTCTTAGTCTTCTTCGTTCGTTAAGATTATGATAATTTATACAAAACATACACAGTTAACAAATAAGGAATGAAAGATAAAGTTACAGCTAATACGAGGCCAAATGTTTTTATTAACTAGAAGCTGGACCTACAGTAGCATGGGAATAGGAGAAAGTTTATTGAAGCATGACTGTATAGATAAGGAGGAAAAGAAAAAAATTTCCATGACGATATTTAATTGATTGTGCTTATCAGGTGTGGACACAGTAAAAGGCTAATGAATTAGGAAAAAACAGAGTTGAAGGCTAATGAATTAGGAAAACACAGAGTTGAAGGCTAATGAATTAGGAAAACACAGAGTTGAAGGCTAATGAATTAGGAAAAAACTTAGTAGAATATCAATGAAGTAGGAAAATACACCATACATATGAGTTAACGAATGAGTTTAAACATATGAGTTTACTATATCTTAACGAGTATAGACGAGTGAAGCATAGGACAAAAATATTATTAGTCATTTTCTATGCTCATAAATCTTTGCAGCTAGCAGGCTTTGTGTTACTTTTATTTGCCCTCGGCCAGGTCTTAGAGATGTAAAAAAAAAAACTAATAAGATTGGTCAACAGATAAAATTACTGCTAATACGAGGCCAAATGTTTTTTTTAATAACGAGAAGCTGGACTTACAGTAGCATGGGAATAGGAGAAAGTTTATTAGAGCATGACTGTATAGATAAGGAGGAAAAGAAAAAAAATCTATCCATGACGAGAAGAATTAATTGATTGTGCTTATCAGGTGTGGACACAGAGTGAATGCCAATGAAGTGTGTGTGTGTGTGTGTGTGTGTGTGTGTGTGTGTGTGTGTGTGTGTGTGTGTGTGTGTGTGTGTGTGTGTGTGTGTGTGTGTGT
>JACEEZ010005005.1:0-30706 GCA_016584305.1 Chionoecetes opilio
TTTGTTTAAAAAAGGAAGAGGTGATCCTTTAAAAAAAAAAAAAAAAAGTATCGATATGATGGTGTGCATGTGCGTTTTCAGGATAAAAATTTTTTGAGCCCCTAAATGTCAAAATTACCTTTACTTTCATGTGCCCCTTAAATGGACCAAAGCACGAAACTGCCTAAAATCGGTTCCTCACATCAAATTTATGGGAAAAATTTCACACGTATTAAATTTTATTGGCCTATAGCCCCATTGGGTATGAAACCTAAAAAAACATCCCTTCCCCAAACAAAAAGGGTTTCTCAACCTGGCAACTATACTCCCTCTTCTTTTTTCCCCTCTACCCCTTCTCTCCCCCCTTTCCCTCTTACCCCCCAAAACGATTACTTTTCCAAATATGCCCCAGTCTTTGCTGTAAAAATTTTTTCAGTCTTTCTTCTTTTCTTTTTTTCTTTTTTTCTTCTTCTTTTTATTTCTTATTTCGTTCGCTTTTGTTGTTTTCTTTTTGCTGTACTATATTTGTCTATAATTTGTATATTTCTGTTTTGTTTTTTCTTTTTCTTATTGTTTTTCCTTTTTTTCTATATTTCTTCTTCGCCTTGTTTTTTTTTCTTCATCGCAATATTGTTTCGCTTCTTTTTCTTAATTTTTCACCCCCGCTTTTCCTCCTCCTTTTTCTCCTCCTCCTTCTCCTCCTCCTCCTCCATTAAAGGAACCAAACGGGTTTCATTTGAAAAAACGTAGGTTCAAAAGAGACTATAGGTTGTTTAAATTTTTCCATGGCTTCGATAATGTTAACATAAAACTATTTGAATATTGATTGAAGCACTACTCGTTATGGATCAAGACATTGGTAAGCTTTTTCGGTCACATAACGAAGCATTTTTTTTTTAAATATACTGCTAATTTTGGGAACTTTTTTCCACAAAATGTTCATAGTAAAACCCTTCAGGGGTTGACAACTAATAAAAACTATCCTCGAGTTGGGCCAACTGCCTCTCGATTACTTCGGCCCCCCACTTAAATTTTTTTTTTTAGCGTTGCTTTAGTATAGTCTCTCTCCTTCAATCTTCCTTAAAAATTCATGGCAGTTTTTTCATACTGTATGGTGTTTTTTTCTCACTTTTTCCCGTCAAACCACCGGATGAGAGGTGGTGGGGAGGAGCTTCAACTTTGCATTTTTTACCCCTACATGTAGAAAATATAGTGGTAGGAAGTATCCACAGGCGCCTCATTTGGCCCCGTGGGGTGTTGGTGATGTTTTTCCTTTTTATTCCCTTTTTATTCTTCCTCTCATGTGATCCTTTTTTTATTATTATATCACTTCAGGTAGTCTCTTTTGGCTTTTGGGCAAAAATTTTCCCTTACAGGATGTGAGTAGTGCTTACATTACTGGCCTGGGGGAAAATGGGAACTAACCTCTCTCTCTCCTCTCTTCTCTTCTCGGTTCTCCCCTCCTCTCTCTTTTCCCTTTCCCCCTCATCTCTCTCTCTCTCTCTCTCTCTCTCTCTTCTCTCTCTCCCTCTCCCCCTCTCTCTCCCCTCTCTCTCTCTCTCGTCTTCAATATTATCGTTTTCAACATTGTCGTTATATTTTAATTCCTTCCCCAACCTTTCCTTCATCATCCTCATCCTCATCTTCACCTTCCTCATCTTCATCTTCCTCATCCTATTCCTCCTTCATTTTATTTTGATGATAAGAAGATGATGTAAGACACCCATCACTAACCTTGGTAATAATAGTATTAATAAGTTCGTGTTGAGAGGAATGCATTAGCAAAACGGGAAAATGTATATATAGGTGGTGTGTGTGGGGTGTGTGTGTGTGTGTGTGTGTGTGTGTGGTGTGTGTGTGTGGGGTGTGTGTTTGTTACGACGGCATAGTGAAACTTACAGGTCCGAGCCGCGTAACCAAAAAATGAATAAGAAAATAAACATACGGGACAAAGAAAGTTAATAAGTTACTATGACATTTATTTAATATGAAAAACAAAAAAACAGTAAAGAAAGCAAGCAACGGTTAACAAAAGAACCAAAAGACTAGAAGCCTTTAAGAGGTCTCAAAAACACAGAAAAATCTTCACAACGAGAGTCGACACAGAAACACACAAAAACCCTAATCTTTAAAAAGTGGAAACCAGAACTCCCACAAAAACTAAACTTAAATATGTAAAGGAAAACCCAAACACAACAAACCAAACACAAACCAAACTGAAACCCCAACACGAACACCAACACTTGAAACACACCAACACTGAAACACACACTGAAACACAAACACAAACTGAAACACAAATTTAAACAACCACACAGAAACACACACAGAAACACACACACAGAAACACAAACACAAACACAAACACAACACTGAAACCTGAAACACACACTGAAACACACACTGAAACACACATTGAAACACACACTGAACACAATTACGAAACACAAAAACACACGGAAACAAAAGATAGGTACACACAACCAACACGGCAATACTCACAAATAAATAGTGGAAAAGATGGCTGCTAAATCCACACACACACACAGGTAATACCACTGGTACTGTATGAAGGTCAGGACACACTGACTACCTAACGCCTCTTTAGGCTGGGGAAAACTCTGGAACTGTAATACGGAAAAAAAAACGAAACAATAACGAAACAGTGAAGCTATACTGAACCACCAGAAGTGAAAGTGAATTGACGTGAAACTAGGGAGACAACGAGAAGCACAAAAAAGAAGAAAGGTAGTTTAGGAACATGAAGTGGTCGTAACAGTCTTCCCCCCATAAAGAGAATTTGGGTGAACCCAAATTCGAACTGTGGCAGTGCAAACGGATAAAGCATTGACTGGTCTGGACAAAAAGTCTGCCAAAACATTATCTATACCCTTAATCTGAAAAATCTCATGATTAAAATTTTGCAGGTAGAGACTCCAACGCAGAAGGCGTTGGTTCTTTAATTTGAATTTTTCAAAAATTATAGTGGCTTGTGATCCGTGTACACTACAACATTTCTACATGGCAAAAGGTAGTAATCAAAATGTTGTAGAGACAAAATAATGGATAAAAGCTCCTTTTCTACGGTAGCATAGCGAGTCTGTGCAGGTGTAAACTTTTTGCAAAAGTAGGCCACCGGATGGTCCACTCCATCATGCTCCTGAAAGAAGTGCAGAACCGGTGCAAATCGCTGGCATCACATGCTAGCTTGAAAGGTCTGTGGAAGTTAGGAGCCATTAACACAGGGTATGAGCAAAAGGACATTTTTAAGACCCTGAAAAGCATCTTTGTCAAGCCCGTGTCCAGATAAATGAGCAACCCTTTTTCAGTAGCGTGGTGAGAGGTAATGCCAACTGTGCAAAATCACATATATACCTACGATAATATCCTACAGTACCCAGGAAACGACGAACTTGCCGCTTGTTACAAGGAACGGGCATTAGAGAAATTGAATCACATTTAGCTGTAGGAGGGGCAAGTGTCCCAACCCATAACATGCCCTAATACAAAAGCTGAGCACACGCGAACTCAGACTTGGAAAGGTTAACAACAAGTCCAGCATTCCCTAAAGCTGAGAAGAGAACATCCAATTGAGTTTACGTGATCTAACCAAGTGTCACAAAAAGCAAAATATCATCTAAATATATTGTGCAACCAGGTATATTACTAGTGTTTTTTAGCCATCATTCGTTGGGAAAGTGCAGGGGCGTTGCAAAGCCCAAAAGGCATTACGTTAAATTTATATGTCTTCCCTAAAGTGGCAAAGCAGGAAATGTCTCGGGCACGACTAGTCAAGGGTACCTGCCAGAAACGGAGAAGACAGTCGACCTTGGTCATGAACTTTGAATTTTCCCACTACCTCTATGCAGTCGTCGATCCTCGGTAGGGGGTAGGTGTCCTTACGGTGACTGCATTGACCTTACGGTAATCTACACAGAACCTAATACTACCATCTTTCTTGGGAACTAGGGTAACTGAGAACACCACTCGCTGCTTGCTGGTTCGATGATTCCCAATTCCTCCATCTCGGCCAGCTCCTTCTTCACTTGCTCCATCTTGCTGGGATGCACGCGGTAGGGAGACTGCTTGATGGGTGGCGCCCCTACCTACATCTATGTCATGCACCACTGCAGTGGTACATCCAGGTTTATCTTGAATTACCTGAGGATGGTTTGTGTACCAAGGTCAAAATATCAGACCTCCTCGACTCGGTAGATGTTTTAAGCTTCATGGTGAGCTCGGCTGAGTTGAAACGCCAAGTACCACTGGTGACCAGTCGAGTGGGCTAGTTTCTTCTTCGTCTTCAGCATCCTCCCAATCAACAGAGCAAGTGTCCACGACGCCCACAGGAACTAGTTCTTCTGCAACTTCGGGACGCGTATGGTATTGCTTCAAAGCGTTGACGTGGCACAAGCGTTGTAAACGGCGTCTGTCAGGAGTGGAAATGATGTAGTTGGTAGGGCTTACTTTCTTTAAGACTGAGTAAGGTCCATGGAACTTAGCGTGGAGTGGCTGGCCTTGGGCTGGCAGGAAGACGAGGACTTTATCACCAGGCAGGAATTCCCGATTTTTCGCCTTCTTGTCGTACCAAGTCTTGGTCCTGGTCTTGGATTGCTGCACGTTGTCGGCGGCCAACTGCCAGCACCTCAACAGTCGTTCCCGGACATCTCCTACTAAGTGAAGCACATTGATACTCTCTTCTGAGCTCCCTAACAAATTTTTTCCCCAACTATTGAAGTGGTCCTCTCACACGGTGGGCAAACACAAGCTCATAGGGTGAAAAACCTGTGCTCTCATTGGGAGTGTCCGCGCAGGACAAACAACAGGTACGGTAAGTCATCTCCCATGATGAACCGTACTGGGCAGCGTACTTACGTAGGATGCCTTTCAAGGTCTGATGCGATCGTTCAACGCTCCTTGGGTCTGTGGGTGATAAAGGGGATGATACGCTATGTCCTATACCCAACTCTGCCATGGCTTCCTTAAAAACTTTCCCGACAAAGTATGAAGCACCATCAGTCTGCACTCTGTATGGCACCCAAAATGGGTAAAAAGGTCCAAAAGGGAGTTACTATGGCCTTAGCGTTAACCTTCCTTAACCCCCTTTACTGCGGCTGGTACAAATACGGTCTCTCAGCTATCTAAGGGTTCACTGCGGCTGGTACATATAGGGTTTCTTTTATTTAAACTCCGCGCTCAATGATATTGTTGGTAAATATTCACTGTGATAGGCTTGTATGGCAACAGTGTCAGTGTTGCGATACATGGAACCTCTTTTTCTGCTTGAGTGAGTTAGTATGACTAATAAGGTCAAGCGGTACAGTACGACGTGTTGACGCTGCCGCGCCCTCAACTTCAATGGCGAGGCTAAATAGTCAAAATGTTCAGCATATATTGATGTTTATAAAACAGAAGCATGAATGAATGAATGCCATGAATGAATGAAACATTTCTGTACCAAAAATAAGTTGTATTATATTGAGTAGTAAGTAGTTTCATTGTGCGTCTGGCAGCACGGTTCACGGCCCTGTTGCTGCACTCTGACGCAACTCCTCACTTAGCTGGTAGCCTCCACCATGACGAAACATAGATTTTCTGGTATGGAATGAGCATCCTATTCATTTAGGCACCTTATATATGATAAGTAATTATTTTTTATTTTAATTAAACCTGCCGCACAAGGGGGTAGGCCTATGAATTTGATATCCGCAGTGAAGGGGTTAAGCAAATGCATGTAAATACCTAGTTGAAGTGTCAATCATAGTGAAAATATATTCAAAACCTTAGTGGTTTTAGGCAGCGGGCCAACATGTCACATTGAATTGAATTAAATGGTTCAGGTATGTGAGGGACTTTAACAAGTGGGAAAGGTGGAGTGGGTTGGTTAGGTTTCCCAGTTAATTGACAATAATGGCATGACTTACAATAAGACGTGACATCCCTCCTCATACCTGGCCAGAAGAAATTCCTGGCCAGCCTGGTAAACGTTTTTCGAACACCTAAGTATCCTGAAAAACGTCCGTCATGGGCAATGGCCAGGACAGTCTGCCTGTAAGAGACGGGTAAAACAATTTGAGTTACTGACGCCCAGTCAGCGTCCTCCTCCGTCATTGTGGCGGGTAACCAGCGGCGGTAAAGTACAACCGTCACGGATGAAGTACTGGTGGGGCCCGAGTCATTGGGCGTGGCCCGCGCCTGGTCAAACATGACTGCAACGAGTCGTCAGACTCTTGATCTGCCGTCATAGCTGCTCTCCCAGTATCAGCGGGACCTAAGGAGAACCAGAAACACTCTGGAAGGGATAAGGGTTAGCAAAAAGTTTCTCTAGTGCACAGTGTGTCATTATCCAAAGGAGAGTCTGCTCGCGTTGGGCAGTCGAGCTTCCATGGTTCCAGAACTCTGGCGTGTCCGGCACACAGTGGAAATATATCAGGCATACTAGCCTCAGTTGTTGCAAATCTGCGGTAGACTCTGGTCTAACCTGCAGTACAGGAGGTGGAGTAATGTGCCCCATTCGTCTTCCTGCCAAATCATTGCCGAGGATAAGATCCACACCGGCAACTGGCAACTCCCGCACACAAGCCACTTGTGCAGGGCCACAAAAACAGGTAGACTGGATGTAATAGTTAGTTGATGATAACTATGTGATTGGCCTACTGTCCATATACTAAGGTAACTATTTGATGGGTTGTGGTAGTTCGTCATTTACGTAGATTTGGCACACCGCGTAGTAGTCAAGGTGGTAAGGAGCTAGCAGTGTGGATCAGTCCTACAGAAGCAAGCAACTAAGCCAGTGTGGGTATTCCTCCAATATACTGTGAATGTATATTACTTGTGTATAGTGTTTATCTTGTGTGTTAAATTTCCACTCTAATACTGAAAATATTGTTACAGGAATGCACAAGAGTTTTGTGTTAAGTAAAGCCTACAAAGAGGTCAAGATGTGTTTTGTTATTCACATCAATTTACTTAACACAAAAATAAAATCTCTTGAGTCTGCATCCATCGCGTCGCTACTTCACGGAATGGAGCGTTTTGCTGAGGCCAGAACGCCTCGACGCCGACCCCAGCTCGTCAGCGGCAGGGCAGGGGTGGAAGCACTGGCTACGAACGTTCGAAAACTTCTTGGAGGCTGTGCCGGGTGAAAATGTGACAAGCTCAGGCTCCTCACCACTTTGTCTCTCCTAGAGTGTATGAAACTATATCTGACTGTACTACCTATGATCATGCCATAAGCACACTACAGGCTCACTACGTGAAACCTACGAATGAAGTTTTCGCACGTCATCGCCGTGCTACTCGCCGTCAGCAACTTGGCGAGAATCTCGACGAATACCTTAGTGCCCTTAAAGTGTTAAGCAAAGACTGTAAATTTAAGGCTGTGACTGCAACTCAGCAGTGTGAAGAGTCCATCAGGACTCGTTCATCAGTGGTCTTGTATCTCCAGCAATCAGGCAGCGGTTGTTAGAAAACAAAACTCTTGATCTAACAACAATGTTTGACCAGGCGCGAGCTCTCGAGTCCGCTCAAAAGGATTCAGAGTCCTATGGTGGTGGTCAGTCATCTCAGCTGTTAAGTGCAGCTTGTGAAGATAACAGTGTATCTAAACCTGAAACTGCTTCGGTACTGGCTGCCACCAACGCAAAGTGTTTTCTTTTGTGGCCTTTCGAGGCATCCACGTTCGAAGTGTCCGGCACGTGAAGCGGAGTGTCACAAGTGTCAGAAAAAGGGTCACTACGGTAAAGTGTGCCGATCCCCTAGTGTCAGTGCTTCAGTTACCCCTTCTGACAGTGTTATGCTGGCTACTATAGCTTCAGCGGCCACTCATGGGCATTATCCAAAGCTGTCGTTGAAGTTTAAATCAACGGAATGAAAACAAATGGCCTTGTTTGACAGTGGCAGTTCAGAAAGTTTTATTCACCCGGAGCTAGTGAAGCGTCACTCATTACAGGTTCAACATCGCAAAGTACTGTGACTATGGCTTCTACTTCACTCGCCACTCAGACATCTGGATCATGTAGAGTTGACATCAAAGTGAACGGCCGGACGTATGAAAATGTACGCCTAACTATACTGCCACAACTGTGCGCTGACGTAATCTTGGGCCAAGATTTCCAGATGCTACATGAGAAGTTACGCTGACGTACTGCGGTGACCTGCCTCCACTTGTTATCTGTGGACTCGGCGTAATAAATAGTGACCCACCGGAACTGTTTTGCAAACATGACGGCTGACTGTCATCCAGTCGCATTAAATCACGACGTTACTCTTCTGATGATCGTGAATTCATAGAGAAGGAAGTGACAAGGTTGTTAAGTGAAAGAGTTATTGAACTAAGTAACTCTCCTTGGCGTGCACAAGTTGTCGTTGTTAAAAATTAATCTCGCAAGAAACGCTAGCTATCGATTACTCGGAAACTATTAACAAGTTTTACACTTCTTGACGGGTCGGGTACCCCTTGCCTCGTATTGATGACCTGGTAAACAAGATCGCTAAGTATCGTGTATTCAGTACATCGTCTCCGCAGTGCGTATCATCAAGTGGCTATTAAGATCAAGACAAGCCATATACTGCCTTTGAGGCATGTGGTAAATTATACCAATTTACTCGTGTCCCTTTTGGTGTAACAACGGAGTAGCTTGTTTCCAAAGACTCATGGATTCGTTAATCAACGAAGAGGGACTGTTGGAACCTACGCGTACTTGGACGACGTTACCATTTGTAGCAAACAAATTTGCATTTGTCTCAAACAGCATTTGTCTCAAGAAGAACACGATATAATCTGAAGAGATTCCTTGAAGCTGCCAAGAGAAGGAACATAGTTTACAATGAAAACAGTGTTCTTTCTCCAACTAGGCATCTCAGCATTCTAGGTTACGTGGTGGAGGAAGGAGTGATTCGCCTGACCCGGAACGACTGAGACCGCTTCGAGACTTACCTCTGCCGTGGGACATGAAGTCACTCCGCCGTTCGCTTGGTCTTTTGCTTACTATTCAAAGTGGATATACAATTATACTAGCAAGATTTTTCCCACTGAGTGCCACTACTGCCTTTCCTGTGACGGAGGAAGCAAAGGAAGCGTTCTTCAAACTCAGGGTGACATAGAATCTTCGGTGGTCAAGGCGATCGACGAGTCTGTACAATTTACAGTTTGTAACAGATGCTTCAAACTCCGCCATTGCAGCAGTCCTCACTCAAGCTGGACGTTCAGTTGCTTTCTTTTCACGAACCTTGCATGGGCCAGAGAAGCGCCATGCTGCTGTGGAAAAGGAGGCCCAGGCTATCATCGAGACAGTCCGCCACTGGAGCATTACTTGTCTGGTAAGCATTTCACTATAAAAACAGACCAACGCTCAGTGAGGTATATGTTTGATAAGCAGCACAAAAGCAAGATTAAGAATGACAAAATCTTAAGATGGAGGATGGAATTGTCATGCTATGATTTTGATATAGTCTATATATCAGAAAAGACAATATCCCTCCAGATGTATTTTCCAGGTCTGTTTGTGGAGCAACATGCCTGACCATCAGTCACTGCTTGCCCTTCACGATGCGTTATGCCATCCAGGTGTTACTCGTTTGCTACATTTCGTAAAGTCTAAGAATCTACCTTACTCTGTTGAAGATGTCAGGCAAGTTGTTGCTCATGTAAATATGTGCAGAGTAAAAACCTAATTTTCATCAACCTGATAGGACCCCTCTCGTAAAGGCTACTCAGCCATTTGAAAGGCTTAACGTTGAATTTAAAGGACCTCTCCCAAGCACTGATAAGAACCACTATTTTCTTAATGTTGTGGATGAGTATTCCAGATTCCCTTTTGTATTTCCATGTTCTAATATGACCGCATCAACAGTTATCAATTGTCTCTCTCAGTTATTCTCCATTTTTGGCATGCCAGCATATATTCACTCAGACAGGGGGGCATCATTCATGAGGCAGGGAACTACAAGGATTCCTCGCCAGTAAAAGGAATCGCTTGCAGCGGACAACAAGTTACAACCCTCAAGGTAACAGGGCAAGTGGAGCGCTTCAACGGAACTATATGGAAGGCCATCACAACTGCTTTGAAGTCTCGTGATCTACCAACACAGTACTGGCAAAATGTGTTACCTGATGCTCTTCACGTCAATTCGCTCATTACTAAATACCGCCACCAATGTTACCCCTCATGAAAGACTTTTTAACTATACTCGTCGTTCGTCCGCAGGAGCTACAGTCCCATCTTGGTTGTGTACCCTGGTCTGGTGCTACTGAAGCGTCATGTTCGAGCGAACAAACTGATCCCTTAGTAGATGATGTGGAACTCCTACAAGCGAACCCTCACTACGCTCATATTCGTTATCCAGGTGGCAGGGAGGATACTGTATCTACTCGGCATTTGGCCCCAGCTGGTAGTGAGCTCCCAGCCCAGACTCCGGACACTACAAATGCAGCTCCTGGTTCGAGTTCTCTTGAGCAGTTACTGTGAGAGCTAATGATTCTGGTTCTGAGGCTTCAAATCCTCCTCAACAACCTGAGTCTGATGAGGGTGTACCGGTTCTAAGGAGATCCGAGCGTATCAGGCGTCCTCCTACTCGTTTTGAGGCATCGTAGTACAACGTTTTTTGTGGAAGGGGGAGAATGTAATAGTTTAGTTGATGATAACTATGTGATTGGCCTACTGTCATATACTAAGGTAACTATTTGATGGGTTGTGGTATTCGTCATTTACGTAGATTTGGCAACACCGCGTAGTAGTCCAGGTGGTAAAGGAGCTAGCAGGTGTGGATCAGTCCTACAGAAGCAAGCAACTAAGCCCAAGTGGGTATTCCTCCAATATACTGTGAATGTATATTACTTGTGTATAGTGTTTATCTTGTGTGTTAAATTTCCACTCTAATACTGAAAATATTGTTACAGGAATGCACAAGAGTTTTGTGTTAAGTAAAGCCTACAAAGAGGTCAAGATGTGTTTTTGTTATTCCACATCACTGGATACGTGAAGAAACCAAGGGGCTGAACCCCGGCCCCATAGGGACCCAAAACCACGTACTTACCTGTCTCCTTATGAGCAACAACCCCCTCTCTAATAAGGGTTTGCAAGGAACCTGAGTCCCTCAAAATTTTGACTGGTGTTTCATACCGTCAATTTCCACGGTGCCCTTTGACATAAATGGGTGGTAAGTCCCGACATCTTCCACAAATTCTCCTTGTGACAAACACTGTCCTGAGAGTAAAAGATGAGAAAGCACTCTCTGGTGCTGTTTCTGCAGCAGAAACGAAAGCTACAGGCTTAACAGAATCTCCCAAAGGTGTCTGATTCGACACTGTCAAAATAGGCTTGCCTTCTGTAGGCTGGAGCCTTTTATAGCAGTAGTCTGCCTTGTGGCCAGGCTTTCCACAAAATGTACAGTAATACTTCTGTACTTGAACGCCCCCTGAGGTGGCGAACGAGGTGAGTGTGCCTGAGCCTTGTTTCGAAACGACCAGTTGTAAGTGGTCTCTCCTGGTTCCATGGAACAGAAGGTCGAAGTACCTGTGGGGATTTAGAGCCAAAGTGAATATTGCCATGTCTAAGTGTGTACCCATCAGCGTGTTTAGCAGCCTCCTCAATAGTAAAAAATTCCCTGTCCAATAAATAGTCACTTACTCCTTCGGTAATGGTGCGGAGGAACTCTTCGGTTAAGACTAGTTCCACCATGAAGTGAATTCACTTACATCCTTTGAAAGAAGCCATTTATTCAACGCCTCCTCTTACATCTGGCAAACTCTAGGTGAGTCTGTTCAGGCTCCTTACGGAGTCCTCTGAAGCGTTGACGGTATGCTTCAGGAACTAGTGCATATGCTTTTAAATCCTCTTCCTTAATGACCTGAAATGTACATGCATCACTGTCTGAAGAGATACATATACTCTGAGCGCTTTTCCCGTTAAAGATTGTTGCAACAAAACTGGCCAAAAATCAACCGGCCACTTCAAAGTCTTGGCCAGACGTTCAAAAGTATGAAAATAAACATCAACATTGTCCTCTGTAAAGGCAGGGGCAAGTCTTGCGGCGCGTCCTAAATCAGAATGAGCGGTAGCACTGTGGGTAGGGTTACTGTTGGTAGGGGCAGGACCTAACTGGGCGAATTGCAGTTGTAACCGCATTTTCTCTACTTCAGCTTCGGCTTTACGACCTTCAGCTTCAGCTTCGGCTTTACGACCTTCAGCTTCGGCTAAAGCTACAGCCTCGCTCTTGCGAGCTTCAGCTTCAGCCTCACTCTTGCGAGCTTCAGCTTCAGCCTCACTCTTGCGAGCTTCGGCTTCAGCCTTACGTATCTCTAGTTCCAGCTTACGAAGCTCACTGGCTGAGCACCCAGAGGTTACACTATCGTCAACCTCTGCTGGCTGATCATCCAAAACTGGGCCCTCATTATCTTTTAACCCGACATCACCAAAATCCTGCTGTTGGCATATCTTGCTAGCTACGGCATTTGTTAGCTCTTCCTTGTCCATATTAGTTGCTAGGGGAATGTTAAAAAAATCACTGATCATACGTAACTCAGCAACGCTTAGTGCCGCAACTTGTGCAAGGGTAGGGACGGCGTGAACAAATGCAACCACGTCATCATGGTTTATGACAACCATAGTGACGGCAACAAAGGGCACAAACAAACAAGGGGAAAAGTCGACAATCGTTAAGCGAGATATCCTGGCAAGGTCGCCAATTCTGTTACGACGGCATAGTGAAAATTACAGGTCCGAGTCGCGTAACCAAAAAATGAATAAAGAAAATAAACATACGGGACAAAGAAAGTTAATAAAGTTACTATGACATTTATCTAATATGATAAACAAAAAAACAGTACAAAAAAACAGTAAAGAAAGCAAGCAACGGTTAACAAAAGAAACAAAAGACTAGAAGCCTTTAAGAGGTCTTCAAAAACACAGAATATCTCACAACGAGAGTCGACACAGAAACACACAAAAACCCTAATCTTAAACAAGTGTAAACCAGAACTACCAAAGAAACTAAACTTAAATATGTAAAAGGGAAACCCAAACACACAAACACAAACACAAACACAAACACTGAAACACCAACACTGAAACACCAACACTGAAACACCAACACTGAAACACAAACTGAAACACAAACTGAAACACACACAGAAACACACACAGAAACACACACACAGAAACACAAACACAAACACAAACACTGAAACACTGAAACACACACTGAAACACACACTGAAACACAAACACAGAAACACAAAAACACACGGAAACAAAAGATGGGTGGGCTACACACAATCCAACACGGCAATACTCACAAATAAATAGTGGAAAAGATGGCTGCTAAATCCACACACACACGCAGGTAATACCACTGGTACTGTATGAAGGTCAGGACACACTGACTACCAAGGAATATAGAGGACAAGGAAGGTGATTCCTGTAGTAATGTTTCGAAGCCGCGATTGTCACGCCATCTAACCGCGGGATAGTGGTAAAGACAGAGCATGGGAAACATTAGAGAACGTACGGAATCGATGGGTGACTCAAATGATCATAATATCCCTGCACTTCCTTTATATATTATATATATATACTATCCAAAAAATGTATATTTCTTTGAAGGTTATAGGCTATAACCTTCAAAGAAATATAAATATTTTGGATAGTATCTTTGACAAGGAAATTAATTATATAAAGCAAAATATGGTAGCAAAATTGTATTCAAATTTCTATGTACTTTGAGGTTTACAAATCATGTAGAACATGATGCAATACTTGATTATGTAACACAAAGCAGAACAGTAAGATCATTACTCTTTTACATGCAGTTACATGACAACAGCAACACCTGCCTATTAGACATTGCAATGCATTACAGGAGATAACACAAGAAGTTAGTTGCATTATACAAGAGATCACAAAAACATCGAACTAATATCATGCATTAATGGCAGCAGTAAAAGACACTGTGATGCATAGCACGAAAAAACACATGAGTTTGTTGCAAAACATGCTGCACCACATGACAGAAAACACATCAAGAGTTTTATGTTAGAAACCTTGACAAATGGTGTGGCAACGTTATGCTATACATCATACATGTTGAGAACAAAAAGCAACAAAGCAAAAGCTTTTAGCATACATTACAATGGGCAAAACAGGCAACAAAAGGTATGTAAACGACATATAACCAATACAAATATCGCAGATTTATAAGCATTTGAGCTACTGCAAGCAAATTAAGTGGAAACCATTACTGAATAACATGCTGTAACAAACAGCACAAACCTGTTGTTGTCCTGCAGAGCATTAGGAAAAAAAGAGGACAGATACCAAATGCCAAAGTAGATGAGGTGAACAATAAACAAACAAATAAAATAAATAAATAAAATGCAAATAAATTAAATATAAAATTCAAATATACTATTTACAAACAAGTATATAGGGTAAGCAGCATATGTAGCAGTTAGAATGCATTGCAACAAAGTGGAGGAAACATTATATGCAGGGAGAAATAGAAAAGCAACAGCTAGATACAGTACATGCAGTACCACAGTAGCACAAAGCAGAGGCAGTCTTGCAAGAACACACTATAAAGCAATGACAAAAAATATAATAAAAATTTAGATGAAACTCTTGTTGACAGCAGGCAAAGAAACTCAACAGTTTACCTCGAGGGAAGAGGGAAAATGAAGGATGGAAAACACTAAAAAGAAACCTCGGTGGACGAGAGATTAACCAAAAAGTTAAATTGAAAATAGAGGGAAGAGATACTGAGAAGGAGGATGAAATAGAATCATTAATAGAAGGGTACTGGAGTAAAGTAATTAGAAAGGACATGGAAGTAGAGCGAATGGAAAACATTATGATCTACAGTGACAAGAGAGAAATGGAGGAAAATTGAGCTTGGAGAGATAGAAAAGGTACTGAAAGTTTTGAAGAATGGCAAAGCTGTAGGGACAGATGGACCCATTGGGGAGTTTGTTAAATATAGAGGAGAAATGGTAAAACAGACAATATATAACATATGTGACAGTGCTGGAGCAAGGCTGCGTGCCACAGGACTGGAAAAAGAGTAGTGACCCTAATACGCAAGGGAGGAGGAAAAGATAAGGAGTACATAGCCAATTATAGTCCCATAGCTGTCATGAACATACTAGCCAAGGTTTTTGGAATGATTATAAATGAGAAATTGAAATTGTGGATAGAGGAAAACAAGATGTTAGGAGAGGAGCAAAGTGGGTTCAGGAAAGGCAGAGGTGGAATGGTAAATAATATTGGAGTTAGACAAGGATCTGTCCTGTCCCCAACATTATTTAATCTGTATTTAGAGGAACTCATCGTGAGAATCAGGAAGTCCAGTAAAGGAGTAGCAATTGGAGGAGAGAAGTTAGGATGTCTGGCCTATGCTGATGATGTAGTGCTGATGGCAGAAAGTAAGCATGAAATGGAGGAGATTTTACACATAACAAACAAGTACGGAAGGGAATGGGACCTGAAGTTTAGTGAAATGAAATGTAAAGTCATAGAGTTTAACAGTGAAGGTAGGAGTCAGTGGCTGCTTCAGAATAATGTCCTAGAAGTAGTAGATAAGTACATATGTATAACTAGGAATGGAAGTATACAAGGAAGGGATAGGCGGTGAAAAGCAGGGGAAAGTTAATGAAGGCAAGGCAAGGAGGATGATAGGCATGATTATAAATGGTGGTAACAGTCATTAATACATATGAGGTAGGCAGGAGTTTATGGAAGGGGGTGGCTGTACCCTATTGTCTGTATGGGTCAGAAGTGACTCAGTACAGGGAAGGAGACATCATGCACTTGGTAAAGGCTCAGAACACAGTAGGCAGATGGGGACTAGGAGCTTGTAGGAGCACTGATGTAGAGGCCATCAGGGGAGACATGGGATGGAGCACCTTCATGGAAAGGATAATTAAAGGAAAACTGGTGTTCCACAAGAAAATTGAGACTTACTGAAGATAGATGGACAAAGAAAATATCACAGGAAAATAGATCAAGTACCACCTGGAAGAAGGAACTAGAGATGGAAAAGGAGAGAAATGGAACAAGATGCAGATAAGAGATATCAAAAAGAAAATTGAGAAGAATGGGCTAGTTAAATGGCAGGAGGGAATGGCCAGGAAATCAACGTTGCAGTGGTACAGGTGGAAACAGAAACCAGAGGGGGTGACTTGGCATGTAGGAGACTGGGGGAGTAAGTTACTCTATAAAGCAAGAACAGGCACCTTGGAAGTCAACGGAAGGAACAGGGAACTGGAGAACCAGAATTGTAGCTACAGGGTAGGAGTGAAAGAAACTGTAGAACATGTCATTGTGGAATGCAACAAGTATAGGAGTCAGAGGGAAAGGCTTATAGCGTCAATAGTAACAGTCCTAGGCAGAGAGGAGTGGGACAGGAGACTAGAGCAGAAAGACGGGGCCCTGTGTACGGTGTTAGGGCTGTATGGGGACAGAAAGGAAACTGAAAGTATTGTAAACCTCACCAGTGCTCCTAACGCAGTGCTGGGAGATAAGAACACACAAGAGACAATGAATTAGGATGATAATTATAATTCACTGGTCGACAAAAAAAAATCGAAGATATGGTTCTGGACTAAATGAAGCTGATTATAGGTTATTCGACCCTGCTGAACTCGAATCTGATGTTCAATTAACTCTATCACGTCCAGTTTTTGAGAACCAGACGCAGTTCATGAAAGAATATGGGTAAAATCAGCAGAAATAGGTTTCACCAATGTTTTCATTTTAAACTCTTAATCTTTTCTTTTCTCAAGCCTATTTAGGGCAGTGCAGTGTTTTTGAGTCAGTGTGGTTTGTGCAGTGAGCAGGGGAGGGTGTGCGCGCTGCGTAGTACATTTTTACCTACTGATCGTACAGCTATTGACATATGTTTAAACATTTTCTTTTTCTTTGCAGATATGATGTGTTTGATTTAGTGGAGTCCTAATTTTAGTTGGTTTACCGTATATAGTACCTTGTACCGGGCTGTGATGGAGCGCCGTAACTGTGTGAATGCATCGGACAGGGTCTTTTTTAAAATTTGGAATTTTTAAAATTTTCTTCAAGTGCCGTGATCATANGGGAGAAGAGAGAGATTAACGAAGGTAGGAGGGAAGCAAATCGGAGATAAAAGAAAGATGGATGGAAGAGTGAGGATAGACAAAAGGGATAATGGGAGGAAGGTACGGTGATAATGAAACGAAAGAGAGACAAAGGAGATAAAGTTAGAAAGTAAGAATGCAGGAGAACAAGGAAGGAAACGTGATGAAGAAATAAAATAGATAGAAAGACAAAGGTAAGATGATGAAGGGAAGATAAAAAAATGTAAAGTAAAAAATGTAAATGTTGGATAAATGGAGGGAGAAAAAGGGAATGTAGGGGATGAGGATAAAAACAGAGATGAGGAGGAGGAGGAGAAGGCTCTCACGGAGAACTTTTATTACTTCTGCGTTCATAATAAAAATAGTTTCATTATCAATATTATTACTATACTATTTTAATACCAAAAAGGAAATGATAATATAATCTGTTGTACTTAATCCCTCCCTCCCTCTATTCTTCCTTCCTTTCTTCCTTCCTTATCTCGTCGTCCTCCTCTCTCACCCTGATTTAGAGAAATCTTTGTGTTCCCGCCATAAATCCCGCCATTCCCTCACACATCACGACTCCTTATTCATTCACCTTCACACCAATCTTCCTTCTTTTTATCTCATTAAAATAAAAACCATAATGATAATAATAATAGTAACAATAATAATGATAAAAAACATGTTTTCATACTAATACAATATGCTTTATCAACTTTAACAACATAATTAACATTAAATAGCAAAACAAAAATCACATCCTCCATATTATTATGCAGTAAATAACAATAAAAATAATAATAATAATAATAATAACCAAAAAACTAAAATAAAAATCTAAATAATAATAATAAAAAAAAAAGTAATGTTTTTCACACAAATAATAACAATAATATCAACAGTAATAACAACAATACAAATTGATAGCAAAAAAACCCACACATCCTCCATATGCAGTAAAAAAAAAAAAAAAAAATAGCGATCATAACAATACTCATAAAACAAACATTAAATAAACTAAACAAAGTGAAGCCCACTCATCTGTGCGGCTGTTAATTTGGGTAATGAAGTTCGATGTTACGGGCAAATATTATTTTTCCACCATTTACATAAAAAGATTATGATAGAAATAAAAACTGGTTCTGAATAGCGAGTGTCAAATAATTCATGAAATCTAACGCCCTGCCCCGTATGAACCAATTTAACGGAGAATAGTAGTAGCAGTAGTAGTAGTAGTAGTAGTAGTAGTAGTAGTAGTAGTAGTAGTAGTAGTAGTAGTAGTAGTAGTAGTAGCAGTAGTAGTATTGCTTTGTTACCATCATAATAGATGTGGTGTTAGTGACACAAACGAGGGTGTGAACCCTCGCCCCTAGTGAGTCCTCTAAGGTCATGGCTAACCGAAGTCCGGCAGTATAAAAGTCCTTTAAGCCTTAACCCTTACCATATATGGGTAGTAATAAAACAATCAATTGGTCTCTCATTTTACCTTTATTGTACAAACTTGAACAGTATACACAAAATAGATTTAATGAAATTACAGGATGTAATTGCATATGGAGTGTTTACATTACTAGTTAATATAATGATGTGAAAAGAAACATGTAATAATAAGGAATAAAAATGTAAAAAGATTGTGTAGTAAGATTGTGTTTAAATACAATAGGTATTTATTAAAATGTGTATGTGTGTGTAAAATATTATGTTTACGAAAGTAACACCTCTAAAAACGAGAGAACGGGATAAACGGGCAAACGGAAAACGGGAGTGAGGATGCACATTGAAGTATAATCGCGCGTGCTGCTACAGAACTCCCCCTCTAGTTGCGAGGTAGGAGGAACGAAACCGTTTTTTTGGAACGACCCGGCACCACACTGGAAGTACTTCGTGGTCTTGCATTAGGTGTGGTTGCTGTAGAGTGGAGCAGGTACGCAGGTTTTAATCGGTCGATGGCGATAATGTCCGAAGTCCCGTTGCGGTTGATGGTGAAGTTCTTCCTCGTCCTATGGATGATTTCAAAGGGGCCCTGCTACGGTTGCTGAAGGGGCTTCTTGACTGCGCCTACCCTGAAAAAGACGTGAGTGCAGCTGTCGAGTTCCTGGCTGACGAAGGTCTTGGAGGGAGTGGTGCGAGGCTACACAGGCTAAAGGTTCTGCATTGAGTCCTTGAGGCTGCTGGCGAGGTCCTGGATACTGTAAGGCCTGGAATCAGGTGTACTGGCAAGGAGTTCACCTGGTAGCCTGAGTGTAGCTCCGTAGACGAGCTCAGCAGAGGAGTGGCCTAGATCTTCCTTCAGTGACGTTCGTATGCCGAGGAGGACAAGAGGTAGAGCAACAGTCCAGTCTTCACGTTGGTGGGCTTAAGCTGCCAGAGAAGACTTGAGTTGCCGGTGGAAGCGTTCGATGAGACCGTTGGCTTGTCGGTGATAGCTGGCGGTCCTGTAGCGTCGAATGCCGAGCAGAGTCATGACGTTAGTCCACAGGCTAGACTCGAACTGGCTTCCACGGTCCGATGTGAAGCTGAGAGGGACACCGAATCTGGAGACCCACGTACTGATGAAAGCACGGGCGACAGAGTCCGTTGTGATGTCCACAAGAGGTGCAGCTTCAGGCCAGCGGGTGAATCGGTCGGCGCATGTAAGGATGTACCGGTAGCCGTTGGAGTAACGCAGCGGGCCAACGATGTCGACGTGGACGTGGTCGAATCTCGAAGAGACTGGCTTGAATGTTGCTGCAGGAGAGTGTGTGTGGCGTGTCACCTTTGAAGCTTGGCACTTGATGCAGGTGCGAGTCCACTGTCTGACATCCTTGTTGATGCCCTGCCAGATGAATCTGCAAGCTACCATGTGTTGCGACGCTCGGATGCCAGGGTGAGAGAGGTCGTGGAACTGACGGAAGAGCCGGTAACGATGCTGCTTTGGAATGCACGGCCGGAAAGCGTCAGTAGAGACATCAGCGTAGAGGTGCTCTTTGATCCCTGGAAGTTGGATCTTCTTCATCTTCAAGGCAGCATTCTCCTGGAGTTGCTGCAACTCAGCATCATTGGCTTGGTCAGCAGCAATGGCAGCATAGTCGATGAGAAAAGAGAAGGCCGAGATGCTGCGTGACAGTGCATCAGCTGGAGCATTATCGTCGCCCTTGACGTAGCGAATGTCAGTGGTGAACTGCGAGATTAATTCGATGTGACACAGTTGTCGCGGTGTGTAGGTAGTCTTGTTGTTGACGTATGTAGTGGTTAGAGGCTTGTGGTTGGTGTAGATATGGAATCTGCGACATTCGATGAGGTACTGGAATCTCTTGATCGCCCTGTAGATGGCAAGAAGTTCTCTGTCGAAGGCACTGTACTTCGTTTCGGCGTTTTTGAGCTTCTGGGAGAAGAAAGCGATGGGCTTCCAGTCTCCGTTGATGTACTGCTGCAGGACGGCACCAGCACCGATGCCGGAAGCATCTGTACAGATGGAAGTGTCGGCATCTGGAGAAGGGAAGCTGAGCATCGAAACGTCACCAAGGGCCTTCTTAGCAGCGAGAAAGGCGTCGTCAGCTTCTGGGGTCCAGACGAGAGTGATGGACTGTCCTTTCTTGCAAGGCTTGATCATGGCGTAGAGTGGCCGGAGGAGAAGTGAACAGTTCGGGATGAGGCGTTTGTAGTAGTTCAGCATGCCCAGGAACTCTTTGAGCTGGCGCTGGGTTGACGGCTTCGGGAACTGCTGGATGGACTCACACTTTGACTGGAGTGGAGTGATTCCTGCAGAGGTGACAGTGTGGCCAAGAAAGTCGACCGAAGGGACACCAAACACAGACTTGTCGATGTTGATCTGGATCCCGTAGTCTTGCAGACGAGTGAAGATCTGCCGGAGATGCTGTCGGTGTGCTTCAGCGTCAGAACTGGCTATGAGAAGGTCGTCAATGTAGGCGAAGCAGAAGGGTAGACCTCGCAGGATCTCGTCCATGAAGCGCTGGAAAGTCTGGGCGGCGTTCCTTAATCCAAATGGCATCCTGGTATTTTCAAACAAGCCAAACGGGGTGATGATGGCTGTCTTCGGGATGTCTGCTGGATTGACTGGAATCTGGTGAAACGTCTTGACGAGGTCGATCCTGGAGAAGATGGTACAGCCAGAGAGTTGAGAGGAGAACTCTTGGATGTTAGGTACTGGGTATCTGTCCATGACGGTGCGGAAGTTGAGTGCACGGTAGTCTCTACATGGTCTTATGTCGCCGTTCTTCTTAGAGACGATGTGTAGTGCAGAAGACCAGTTGCTGGAGCTGAGACGGATGATATCTTGACGCAGGAGAGACTCGAACTCGGACTTGGCTGCTTGGTAACGTTCTGGAGCTAAACGACGGGCCTTGGCGTAAGTCGGTGGTCCAGTAGTCTCGATGTGGTGCGTGACGTGGTGTTTTGCAGGGCCAGTTGCAGAGTAAGGCTGCATGATCGTCGGGAAGGACTTCAGCAGTGAAGCATACGGGTTGTCTGCACTGACGGTGGAGATGCGAGTGCTCTCGCCAGTGGTTATTGCTGCTGAGGTTGCGACAGAAGTTAAAGGATCTTGGAGTCGGCGATTCCTGATGTCGACGAGGAGGTCGAAGTGTGTCAAAAAAATTGGCGCCCAAGATGGCTTGTGAGACTTCTCCGACATAGAAGGTCCACTCGAAGGAACGGCGAAGGTTGAGCTCCAGTCGCAGCGTCTGTCGCTTGTACACTGGTATCTTGGTACCGTTGGCGGCGTAGAGGTGCGTGACTGGTGGTAGTGTCTTCTGGCCTGCTGTTGCAGGTAGGACACTGACTTCAGCCCCTGTGTCGATGAGGAACCTGTTCCTGGAGAGTGGATCGTAGACGTAGAGCAGCGCTGACGCAGCATGGCGAACACTATACGCCTTTAGTGGTCGCCGTTGCTGTTTAAAGTCTTGTCAAAGCTGCATGGTGTGTTGCACTTGATTGAGTCCTTCCCAAACCTTTGGTGGTAGAAGCAGAAGCCAGACTTGTCTCTTGAGTGGCTAGCAGATCTTGATCGCCGCCGGTAACGGTAGGGAGTTGTATAACGGCGATGTGAGCGTTCTTCATTGAGCTGATGCTGGATGGCGCTGACTTGTAGTGTAAGTTGAGACACAAGCTTGGCGAGATGCTGAGTGTCCTGTTTTACATCGATGCTTGCGACAGAAGATGAGGTGTCCACGGGAAGAGACGCCATGAAATCTACGGCAAGCTCGGCAACTTCTTCGGGAGAGAGTATGCTCTTGACACTGAAGAGGTTGCGTTGGATAGTGGGCGACAGACGTTGGTAGAAGAGTTGCTTGAATAGGTCTTGGTCGAAACACGTGTACTTGTCTCCGAGTAACCTCTTCATACGTCGTAGCAGGTCTGAAAGCTTCTCGTTGCCAAGCTCTTCCTTCGTCAGAAGCTCCTGAAGACGTGTAGCCACTGTAGATTCCAGGCGGGACAAAATGGCAGACTTGAGGTCTTCGTAAGGAGTCGCAGAGTTGACAGACTGGCCAATGACGTCAGAGACTTGCGAGAGAACGTTCGGTGGCAGAAGATCAGTGGCGTGGGAAACTGAGTCAGACTTACAGTGATGCGGGAAGCCTTGAAATTACATTCCAAGATTGAGAACCACATGGATGGGTCCTGTTTGCAGAATGGAGGTGCACGGAAGCAAACGTTAGCAGTCATGGTAGAGCCGTCGTTAGCCGGCATGGCGGCTAGTGGCGCTGTTGACGGTGACGGTGGCGGCGGCAAAGGGCTGGAGGCAGCGTCAGGCAGCAGGAAGCAGCGTCGAGCGGGAGGAGTCAGCACGCGGCGGCAGGAGTCAGCACGTGGCGGCAGGAGTCAGCACGCGGCGGCAGGGGCTGCGGCAGGGGCTGCGCGGCAGGGGCAGCGCCAGGGGCTGCGCGGCAGGGGCAGCGCCAGGGGCTGCGCGGCAGGGGCAGCGCCAAGGGCAGCCCAGCAGAGGCAGCGCCAGGGGCTGCGCGGCAGGGGCAGCGCCAGGGGCTGCGCGGCAGGGGCAGCGCCAGGGGCAGCGCCAGGGACAGCGCCAGGGGCTGCGCGGCAGGGGCAGCGCCAAGGGCAGCGCGGCAGTGGGAGTGCCGGTTGCGGTGCTCACCGGAGCGGCAGGAGCGGTGGCAGGGGCGGCGCCAGCTGCAGCACGGCAGTGGCGAGCTGCGTAGTCCGCTGGTGCAGAGGATTGGCAATGCCCTTGCTACCCTAAGACTGGGTAGCTGGGGGGAGAGGGCTAGCTTACACCTACATGGCTAGGTGATAGCTGTCAGCCGCGCCCTCGCCCCAAGCTGGGTGTTCGGGTCACTCCAGGGTTACCAACTAATGCTTTTTTACCGTCATAATGGATATCAAGGAATATAGAGGACAAGGAAGGTGATTCCTGTAGTAAAGTTTCGAAGCCGTGATTTTCACGCCATCTAACCGCAGGATAGTGGTAAAGACAGAGCATGGGAAGCATTAGAGAAAGTACGGAATCGATGGGTGACTCAAATGCTCATAATATCCCTGCACTTCCTTTATATATTATATATATAATATCCAAAAAATGTATATTTCTTTGAAGGTTATAGGCTATAACCTTCAAAGAAATATAAATATTTTGGATAGTATCTTTGACAAGGAAATAAATTATATAAAGCAAAATATGGTAGTCAAATTTTATTCAAATTTCTACGTACTTTGAGGTTTAGAAATCATGTAAAACATGATGCAATTCTTGATTATGTAACACAAAGCAGAACAGTAAGATCATTACTCTTTTACATGCAGCTACATGATAACAGCAACACCTGCCTATTAGACATTGCAATGCATTACAGGAGGTAACACAAGAAGTTAGTTGCATTATACAAGAGATTACAAAAACATCGAACTAATATCATGCATTAATGGCAGCAGTAAAAGACACTGTGATGCATAGCACGAGAAAACACATGAGTTTGTGCAAAACATGCTGCACCACATGACATAAAACACATCAAGAGTTTTATGTTAGAAACTTGACAAATGGTTGGCAACGTTATGCTATACATCATACAGTTGAGAACAAAAAGCAACAAAACAAAAGCTTTTAGCATACATTACAATGGGCAAAAACAGGCAACAAAAGGTATGTAAACGACATACCAATATCGCAAATTTATAAGCATTAGAGCCACTGCAAGGAAATAAGTGAAACCATTACTGAATAACATGCGTAACAAACAGCACAAACCTGTTGTTGTCCTGCAGAGCAGAGGAAAAAAGAGGACAGATACAACTGCCAAAGTATATGAGGTGAACAATAAACAAACAAATAAATAAATAAATAAAATGAAAATAAATTAAATGCAAAAATCATATATAGAGTAACGCAACATATGTAGCAGTTAGGATGCATTGCAACAAAGTGGAGGAAACATTATATGCGGAGAAATAGAAAAGTCAACAGCTAGATACAGTAACATGCAGTACCACAGTAGCACAAAGCAGAGGCAGTCTGCAAGAACACATTATAAAGCAGTGAAAAAATATAATATAAAAATTTAGATGAAAACTTCTGTTGACAGCAGGCAAAGAAATCAACAGTTTACTCGAGGGAAGAGGGAAAATGAAGGATGGAAAACACTAAAAAGAAACCTCGGAGGACGAGAGATTAACCGAAAGTTAAATTGAAGATAGAGGAAGAGATACTGAGAAGGAGGATGAAATAGAATCATTATAGAAGGGTACTGAGTAAAGTAATTAGAAAGGACATGGAAGTACAGCGAATGGGAACATTATGATCTACGATTCTACAGTGACAAGAGAAAATGGGTGAAACAGTACTAATTGAGCTTGGAGAGGTAGAAAAGGTACTGAAAGTTTGAAGAACGGCAAAGCTTGCAGGGACAGATGGACCCATTGTGGAGTTTGTTAAATATATAGAGAAAGAAATGGTTTTAAAACAGGCAATATATAACATATGTGACAGTGCTGGAGGCAAGGCTGCGTGCCACAGACTGGAAAAAGAGCAGAGTGACCCTAATCACATAGGAGGAGGAAAAGATAAGGAGGACATAACCAATTATAGGCCCATAGCTGTCATGAACATACTAGCCAAGGTTTTGGAATGATTATAAATGAGAAATTGAAATTGTGGATAGAGGAAAACAGATGCTAGGAGAGGAGCAAAGTGGGTCAGGAAAGGCAGAGGTGGAATGGGAAAATAATATTGGAGTTAGGCAAGGATCTGTCATGCCCAAATTATTAATCTGTATTTAGGAACTCATCGTAGAATCAGGAAGTCAGTAAAGGAGTAGCAATTGGAGGAGAGAAGTTAGGATGTCTGGCCTATGCTGATGATGTAGTGCTGATGGCAGAAAGTAGGATGAAATGGAGGAGATTCTACACATAACAAACAAGTACGGAAGGGGAATGGGACCTGAAGTTAGTGAAATGAAATGTAAAGTCATGAGTTTAACAGTGAAGGTAGGAGTCAGTGGGTGCTTCAGAATAATGTCCTAGAAGTAGTAGATAAGTACATATGTATAACTAGGAGTGGAAGTATACAAGGAAGGGATAGGCGGTGAAAAGCAGGGGAAAGTAATGAAGGCAGGCAAGGAGGAGATAGGCATGATATAAATGGTGGTAACAGTCATTAATACATATGAGGTAGGCAGGAGTTATGGAAGGAGTGGCTGTACCCTATTGTCTGTATGGGTCAGAATGTGACTCAGTAAGGGAAGGAGACATCATGCACTTGGTAAAGGCTCAGAACACAGTAGGCAGATGGGGACTAGGAGCTTGTAGGAGCACTAATGTAGAGGCCATAAGGGGAGACATGGGATGGAGCCACCTTCATGGAAAAGGATAATTAAAGGAAAACTGGTGTTCACAAGAAAATTGAGACTAACTGAAGATAGATGGGCAAAGAAAATATCACAGGAAAATAGATCAAGTACCACCTGGAAGAAGGAAACTAGAGATGGAAAAGGAGAGAAATGGAACAAGATGGAGATAGAGATATCAAAAAGAAAATTGAGAAGAATGGGCTAGTTAAATGGCAGGAGGGAATGGCCAGGAAATCAACGTTGCAGTGGTACAGGTGGAAACAGAAACCAGAGGGGGTGACTTGGCATGTAGGAGACTGGGGGAGTAAGTTACTCTATAAAGCAAGAACAGGCACCTTGGAAGTCAACGGAAGGAACAGGGAACTGGAGAACCAGAATTGTAGCTACAGGGTAGGAGCGAAAGAAACTGTAGAACATATCATTGTGGAATGCAACAAGTATAGGAGTCAGAGGGAAAGGCTTATAGCGTCAATAGTAACAGTCCTAGGCAGAGAGGAGTGGGACAGGAGACTAGAGCAGAAAGACGGGGCCCTGTGTACGGTGTTAGGGCTGTATGGGGACAGAAAGGAAACTGAAAGTATTGTAAACCTCACCAGTGTTCCTAACGCAGTGCTGGGAGATAAGAACACACAAGAGACAATGAATTAGGATGATAATCAAAGGATTGAAAGCTGATGAAAATGTCTTTCCCAGGTGAAATAAACAAGGGTGTTAACAAGTTTTGTTAACGAAGGAGATGAAGTGGAAGAGTACCTATGAAGCGATACTAAGCGCCAAGGGTAACAAGAAGAAGAATGATGAGTCCTTTAAAAAAAATCAAGCACCTCCGGGGCCAGAAAATTTGCAGCCGTCGCTATCAGCTGGTGTGGTGTTCGAACAGCCTCCCTCCCCATTTGCTGTATTCGCATACGCAGCCTGTAGATGGTGTTTCGTAGGAGGCTTCTTATTGGTGTCCCTGAGAATATGGACAGTGTTACACATTGTCTACATAAGCATAACTTACTAACATAATTATGTACTATAAATGTATATGGATGATTTGCTCATATGTCTAGTAATTGAGAAGGAATGAGCTGTGGAGTGGTGATGGCGGTGAAGCACAGAACACTGAAATGGTAAATGATGGACACCTTGAAAAAATGGGCGAGAGTGAGATGACAAGGATATATATGTGTAGAATATATGCTGGGAGTGTGAGAGGATGACCCCCTGATAAATGGGAGGATATAGTGTTGGAGTAGATAGTGTGAGAAAGAGGAAAGATGCAAGAGTGAGACGACTGGTAGATATATGAAATTAAATATCTTTACATATATAATATGCAAAAAATATCCGTATGATTTTATAGTCACTTAAAATATAAAATCATGCATTGTAGAGGAACAGAAAAAATAATATTCCTGAAATATTACGACTTTTGGGGCATTTTGAGGCTTGGACATCCTGGTGACCTCACTCATGTTTGCTGTTCCACCATCTGTTGAAAAAAGTTTGTTGTTAGTTAAATAGCAATAATTGTAAAATATTTTCATTATGTTCTGCATATAAATGAGGTGAATTAGCAGTATGGAAGGAAATGTAAGATGGTGAATAGGAAGTGGGTAAAGAAGATGAGGAGGGACATGTGAGATATGTATAGTGAGGAGAAAGGTTGTTTGGACAGTTTGAGGGATAAGAAAAGAAAATGACAGTATCAATAACAAACAAACACTGGCAACTGGTATTATGCATATTTAAGAAAGGAAATACTCGATGAGTTTTACCCTCTACAGCATGTATGAGGTGAGGTCACTGGTGCTGCTGGAGGAGGCACCATGGAGGAGGGCAGCAGAGGCTCTGGCACACACCTGAAAACCACTCATTGTTGATATATTCTGAGACTGTATACGGAAGTTTGTCGATACAAGGTATAATTACATCTCAGACTATAATTCATAAGTGAGACTAACATCATGCAAAATGTTAACATTATAACGCTCAATACCATCCATTTGCTGTGGCTGTGACTGATGTGGTGGGAGGCTGTGGCTGTGGCTTATGTGGTGGGAGGCTGTGGCTGTGGCTTATGTGGTGGGAGTCTGTGGCTGGTACTGGGGTTTAGGGCAGCACTCCAACATCAGTTCAAAACAATCTGTCAAAACAAAATATCAGTAATAATCCTGTAATAATTAGAACATTGATACTGTACCTGCCAATGCTAAAGCCATATAATTAAGAGAGAGAAAATAAAACACTTTTTCCAATACACTGATAAGGGCTGGAAGCCATTAATAAGAATAAATACACCCTTAATGTAGATGGGTGATGATAAACAATAATGCATAGTCTGTACAAACCACTGTGTGCCATATTTCGGTAGTAATGGTAGAGCTGTCCTCCCCTGCTGCCACATCTAGCCCAATCTCGCTGATGCTAATGGCGCTACAGAAAGATTTTGATCAAAATAAATGTTTGAGAAGGTAACTACGTGCTTACAATACAAAATTTAACATATATATATATATATATATATATATTATATATATATATATATATATATATATATATATATATATATATATATATATATATATCTATATATATATATATATATATATATATATATTATATATATATATATCTATATATATTATATATATATTATTTATATTATATAATATATAATAAATATATATATATTATGATATAAACTCATTATAATACTATATAGATAACATCTATGGTATTTAATAACAACACCAAAGAGTTTGTCATGTACGAAACAACTTTAACTGAGCTGATGTACGAACACTCGACTATCGGTTTCGTATAGGAAAAAACATTTTGGAGTACGAATCTAAGGTGTACGAAAACAACTTTATACGACTGACTGCACAACGACCCCACTCGCAATCGTAACCTAAACTCGTATACCATTAGTGAACCTACACCACCCTGCTGGGGGGTCGCACCCTTGACCCCCGAAATCTAACCTAATTTCATAAGAGAGGGGCTCCGTCCATCGACATAACCAGTAAATAACAGTATTTTACCTACACTTAGTGGATAGCTAGACACTCTATTGTCGGGGGCCCCTTCCCCAAGCTTGTTTTAGAGTGGGGGGTAAGTATAGCATGAACTAGAATGATATCGAATATACCCGACACACTTGTTATCTGTGTATTCTCGTCACGTACAAGCAAGTTGGTAAAAGGGGTACACGTGTGCACGGGTACGTTGATTCGGGCAAACCATTGAAAAACAGGCGCCTATAAGTAGCATGCATACCAGCAGACAGGGCAGTTCGCGGTCGTTTTCAGAGAACACCGACAGGTTTTGTTGGCTTACAATAGGCTTGTTAATGGAGTAGTTTATTTTGCGCAAACCCATAAAAAAAAAAAAGGTTATCAATTGCCTGGTAAGGTTAGGTTAGGTTTCATTAAACTATAAGGTTTTTTTTTTTTTTATTTGGTAAATTCTTAAAACCTTAGTTAGGTAGGTTTCATTAAACACCATAGGTTAGGTTCAGGTTTCATTTAAAACCTATTACGGTTAGGTAAGTTTAATTATTTGCATAATTTTTATTTATTTTTTTATTTTCCACTAATAAAACTACTCCTAGTTAGAACAAGCACCTTTTGTAGGCAAGAAAAAATAGTCGGTGTCTTAGGAAGCACCGCGCACTCTTGTCAGTATGCATTTAATAATAGCGGACATGATTTCAACTGGGCGGCCGAATCATGTATCCCGTGGCACGATAACGGGCTTATCTAGTTCTTTTATTTCGCCAGCACGTGCAGCCGTGACTACCTGAGCCCTTAGAGTTGGGACATGCCCAGTGATAGCTTATGAGGCAAGGGAGGAGCGCTCATAAAGGGTAGCCTTTTTAAGGATCATTGGTCACCCTGGATTTTCTCTATGCCTCAAAGATACCTTTAAAAGACACTACATACTTCTATGCGCTTTGGTGTGAGCAACTGCAGCCTCACTCAGGGTGGTTTACGTCTCTTCTTGTCACACACAGTAGCAATAGCGAGAGGCGACGGGCAGCATTCTGAGTCTGGGTGCAGTAGCCATGTGGGCATTGTGAGGACTCTTGTTTACACTCCTATTAGAGGCGACGTGGCGCCATCTAAGCGCCAGCAAGGCAATAGGGCAGGGATTTTGCCTACATAGAATCCACCTTCGTGTCTCTATATTCCTTGATGGATATGGTGTTAAGACACAGACGAGGGTGTTGGAAGTTTAAAATGCTGTAGTGAGTCCGCTAAGGTCACGGCAAACCGAAGTCTCGTGAGTATGTTAGTTCTTAAGCCTTAACCTTACCAATAGGGGTGAAAAAGAAATAACTACACTAGAAAAGCGCGTATGCACAGATAGGAGGTGGTTAAGAGAAATCAAGTAGACTAGTGTATTGGAGTGTTTATAATGTATTAGGATGTGAAAAGTAAAAGTATAAATAGATTAAATGGTAAAAGATTGTGTAGTAGTATATAGCATAGTAGTGTACATACTAGTATATAAATATGTGAAATATGGAAAATGTTAATAATAAAGAGTAAGCCGTCAAATCAAATACAGGTAAAAACTGAAATACGGAAATACATGAGGAAACGAATATAATCGCGCGTGTGCTACAGTAGTTAGTGTAGTGAGTAGGAGTAGTAAAGTAGAGACGTAGTGTATAGTAGGTAAAGTAGGGTGGAATAGTGGTAGTAGTAGTTGGTAAGTAGTAGTAGTATAGTGATAGTAGAGCATAAAGTAAAAGGACAAAATGACGTCACGGGGATTACTAACATCATTCTCATTTTTTATAAAAAAATACCCATGAAAAAAAATGAGCGATAAACATATCAAA
>JACEEZ010005006.1:0-20000 GCA_016584305.1 Chionoecetes opilio
CCTCATAGTAGTAGTAGTAGTAGTAATAGTAGTAGTAAAAAACAAACTTACCCTTGCTTCCCACTACAACATTAATTCTGCATCAGTTGAGTAATTAGTAGTGGTAGTAGAGTGGTAGTAAAGACACCTACAAAACAATCTTAACCCTGATAAGTAGTAGTAGTAGTTATTAGTAGTAGTAGTATAAACAACCGCCATTTTTTCAACAAAAGTACAATTTCGGGCATCAGTTTGGAGTAATAGTAGTGGTAAGTAATGGTGGTAAAGACACCTACCCTAACACAATTCCTAAACCTAATAATAGGATTAGTAGTAGAGTAGTGTAGAGCAAAAAAACAACCACGATTCTTCACAACAACATCGACAATTTAGCTACCAGGACCCTTAAACTCTTTTCAGTCTGTCCCTTGCTGGAAATAATCGGAATTTACCAGGAAAACTTTTATCAGGTAGTGCAGTGTGCCATGTGTGTGTGTGTGTGTGTGGTGTGTGGGCGGGTGTGGGTGTGGGTGGGGGTGTGGGGGGGGTGTCTCCCTATTGTGTGTGTGATTGTTAAGATTATAGTAGAATGTACAAATATTAAAAGACCAGTAAATGGATGAGAACTGGAAAAGACTTGAAGAGATAGGGGAAAAAACAGAATGAGATCTGGGTCATTGAAACTGTTAATGATAGAACACGATTTAACGGAGAGGAAACAAAATGTGACTTGTGTGATGAGAGTAAGGAAGACTTGAGTCATTGAATTTGTTGAGCCATGCATATAGAGAGAAGGAAAATATATTATATATATATAATATATATATATATATATATATATATATATATATATATTATATATATATATATATATATATATATATATATTATACATATATATATATAAGATGAACATAATAAATACAGCAGTTCATGCCTAAGACACTTTTCCATAGACAGTCAAAAACCCCGTGTGGTGATAAAGCACTAATATAAAAAGTTAAAGCAGATATGATGATTGATTTGAGAGAGAGAGAGAGAGATTGAGAGAGAGATGAGAGAATGAGAGAGAGAGAGAGAGAGAGAGAGAGGCAGGTTTGTGGAAAAGCTTATGTCAAATTGGTTAACACGGACGGCGCCGCCAAAGGCATCGCCAGAGGACACCACCAAAAAGGCAACACCGAAAACGCATCGTCAAAGGGCACCACGAAGGGCATCGCCCCTCAACAAGGACACCACAAGGGGAACCACCGAAAGGCATCGCAAAAGGCGCCGCCAAAGGGCACCACCGAAAGGCATCGTCAAAGGGCACCATCGAAATGCATCGCCAAAGGACGCCACCAAAGGGCATCACCGTGAAGAGCCAGTGTGGTGGTGGTGGCGGCGTCTGACCATCTGCCTGACGAAAGCAGATGTTTGGCGGGTAGTGATGGTGGTGGTGGTGGTGAGGATATAGGGGGTATGGGGGGAGCGAGAGAGAGAGAGAGAGAGAGAGAGAGAGAGAGAGAGAGAGAGAGAGAGAGAGAGAGAGAGAGAGAGAGAGAGAGAGAGAGAGAGAGAGAGAGAGAGAGAGAGAGAGAGAGAGAGAGAGAGAGAGAGAGAGAGAGAGAGATATTGATTATTTGCAATCGATGCCGCGGTTGTCATCGTGGGTCTTATTGCCTCACATTACGTATCGTCTATAATAATAATAATAATAATAATAATAATAATAATAATAATAATAATAATTTTAGTAATAATAATAATAATAATAGTCTATGCCCTCACAGATTTCAAGAAACACCATGAGTGTTATTTAATTCATATTGTGACGTTATAAATATTAATTGTTTGCAGGTGCATAAATATGCTTGTAACTTGTAAAAAATAAATGGATAGCTTGTATAATCTCCAATCTTCCAATAATAATAGTTTATGTCCGAATACATCTTAATACGCCTGCGAGCGTGCAAGAACGCGCGCCTCAGGAAGAACGTGTGCGTCCTGGGACGTTTGCGCTGCATTGTGCAACGCCTCGTGTAAAAGGTCCCATTGAACGTTAAAAACGCCGCGCACGCGCATACTGGAACGCCCGTGTGACGGCAGCCTGTGATGTTATTACGAGGGAAAGGCGAAGCGCTCGAGAGTCCTCCGGGATTTTTCTCACATCTAGCGTGCGACCCGACCCGACCCGACTCGACCCGACCCGACCCGACCCGACCCGACCCGACCCGACCCGACCGACCGTCACGCTTTCAATATCTTGGGAATCCCGATTGACAAGCGGTCTTCGATATGATTCAAATAAGGGCCTACCGACAAAAAATTCCTGGTTATGGGGTTTCGCTCGTCCTTCGCCGATTAACAGGTATTATATTCATTGTTTTGGTCGTAGAAAAATATGACTACTCGGATCGCTTATAATAACCTCAAATTCTTGTTTCTATTACTCAAAAGTGTAGTAAAAAAAAATATTATTAATTTCTTTACTTATCAGTATGAATTGATTGAATGTAAAAAAAAAAATATTCTAGTGCTTTTCAAGTCACATAAATTATATAATTATCAATACTATTCCTAACATTACAAACATTATCGTGGATGGATGAAATATATTACAACATTTTTTTTTTTCGTATCTTTCAGAATCTTATTATAAAAAAAATATATACGGCTATAAATAAAAATAATGAAGCTGCCTATAGCCGCAGTTTTGGTCGTAGAAAAATATGACTACTCTGATGATTTCGCTTATAATAACCTCAAATTCTTATTTCTATTACTCAAAAGTATAGTAAAAAAAAAAAAAAAAAAATTTCTTCACTTATCAGTTAATATTGATTGAATGTCGTTTTAATGATAAAAAAATATATAGTCTAGTGCTTTTCAAGTCTCATAAATTACATAATTATCAATACTATTCCTAACATTACAAAAATGATCGTGGATGGCTGAAATATAGTACAACATTTTTTTTTTTTTCGTATCTTTCATAATCTTAACATTCAATCAATCATTAGGGGCATACGCCGGGGGGCGCGTCGCCTCGCCCACCCTACGACGCCACTTCCGGGGGTCACCACGCGCGAGTTCCCATGCAGGCTCCTTTCCCATACCAAGCAGCTCTCGACAAGAAACATCAACTTGCCCCAGCCACGAGCCTTGTGGGCGCCCCCTTGGCCTCCTCCACGCCGGATTGTCTCTTACAGATACAACCCGATGGGAAGGATCGGTTTCAGGGTAGCGTGCCACATGCCCATATAGCCGAAGTTGGCGCTGACGGACTATGCAGGTAATAGGCCTCGATTCAGTCTCACGGTGCAATCGCTGATTTGACACGTAATCATCCCAGCGATACCCCATGATTCTGCGAAGACACTTATTACCAAAGGCATTGATTCGTCTCTTCAAGTCACTATTTAGTGTCCATGTCTCACAACCATAGAGTAAGACAGGGATCACAAGCGATTTGAAGATCCGGATCTTTGTCCTCCTGCACAGGTACCGACAACGCCAAATACTCCCGCTGAGCGAGTCCATAACACCGTGGGCTATGGCAATCCGCCGTAAGACTTCTTGACGTGACCCGCCGTCATTATGGACTGCGCTACCAAGGTATGTAAAACTTTCCAAGATCTCAATGTCCTCGCCACACGCATGAACAGACTGTACTGCTTCATCTAGTAAGTCTCCAAACACCTGGACCTTGGTCTTGAGCCAGGAGACCTCAAGTCCCAAAGGCTTTGCCTCCTCGTGCAGCGCCTCGAGAGCCATCACCAGGACCTCCAGCGACTCAGCAAAGATTACTGCATCATCGGCAAAAACAAGATCAGTGATCTTGGTGTTGCCAACGGATGCTCCACAATCACTTTGATCTGCAACCTTGTCCAATACCCAGTCCATACAAGCGTTGAAAAGTGATGGGGCAAGGACGCACCCTTGCCGCACTCCTGTATTCACAGGAAAGAAGCCGGATACACCTGCCCCACACTTCACAGCACTCTCAGTCCCAGAATACAGACCAGTTATCAAACCAATAGTCCTTGCAGGAATCCCTCGAAGTCGCAGAAGATCCCAGAGTGACTCACGATGCACTGAGTCAAACGCCTTCTTGAGATCAACATAGGCTGTAAGCATCCCCTGTCGAAACTCACGTCGGCGTTCCACCAGGACACGAAGCGCTAGGATACGGTCCGTTGTTGACTTACCAGGCGTGAACCCAGACTGCTGAGGTCTCTGATGCTTCACCAGATGGCTGCGAATCCGTGTCAGCAATAGATGGGCAAGCACCTTGCCTGGTACGCTGAGCAGTGTAATACCGCGGTAATTGTTGCAGTCCTGACGGTCCCCTTTCCCTTTCCAGATAGGGACGACCAGCCCCCTTTTCCAGTCAGGAGGAATGGTACCTGATCTGTCTCTTTATCTTGCTAAATATCATCTGGTAGTATGATAATACCGTGTAATAGTACAACATTTTAGTGCGGGCGGAGCACCCTCCTTGACACTTGTCTAGTCGCTTCGCCCACCGCCCGCCCGCCCGCCAACCAACACACAACACAACATTCTTATAGCTAGCATATAACACCCTATAGTGCCGCATTTAGTCTTTCACGATCAATTCATACACACCTTGCAACACTATTATTACGTAAACACTAATTGTTACGTTGTCGGAACTGAAACAAGGCTGTATTTGCTTTATAAACAGAAGATGAATGTCTGTTAAAGGCCCACAGCTGCTCACTAAGTCAGGGTCTGACCATGCCTTTGTTTTCAGCGCCTTTAGCGGTGCCACTAAGGCGGCATTCTCGACTGAGCATAGCGGTGGGAGGGCGTTTCGCCTTACCACAGGCGCCCTAGTGGATAGGGCGCCCTAGCTTGCTCTCAGCATCTGGCCCCTGCCCATCAACTCTACCTTCGATTGCGAGTGCATCGGAGGACACAGGGGGGCGGCATGAGCCTCTAATAACAGGCGTCACTATAAAAATCCTGCCTGCGCCACCACGGGCGAGGAACAACCATCACACCCCTCAAGTGAACCTCCAGAGACTACCATCTGAGCCCTGGATCACCACTGCCTACAGGCGCTATAGGCACAAATGTAAAAAAAAAAAAAAAAAAAAAAAAAAAAAATCGCCAGTTTCACCCTCTCGGTATAAGCTTGGAGCTCATTATTACCGATCTTAGGGTAATACTGGGACCTCACACACTACACCCCCCATCCCCTTGATCTAGGGGGACAGTAACCGGCCGAATTTGTCAGTGAAAAATCCCCGGGAGCAGTGAGGATTCGAACCCTAGCCAGCCATCACTCTTCTGATACGGAGCACACACATTGAAACACACACACATTACTTAGAGCTCATATTTTCAGTGAGAACCGTAGAGTAGGGGTTCTTAACCATTTGACTTTTCCAAAGCCAACGGATCGGCCAGTGTGACCCATACTATGGAATCTTTGTCGTCAGTTTCTTTTTCATTGGCACATTATACAGTACAGTGGTTCTTAACCTTTTTATCATAACGCCCCTTGTAGTATCATCGTTGGTCCTTGCCTCCATGGCCTCCTCCCCCCTTCACTTATTCCCAGATAGATGAAATCCTCCTGAATAAACAAAAAATTAAGCTGAAAAATGTGTTTAGGTATTTAATAGTTTTCTTGTGCAAATATTTGTTTATAAACACCTTGCATATACCCAACATATTTAGTGAGGTCACATTTAATGAGATTATTGATACTACTTCTTAGCTATCATAATCTTAATTAAATGCGGTGTCGTGTGCCAAATGGTAAAATGCTCACACTTGTTAAAAAAAATTCATACGTATTTAGAGAAGTTCTTCATTTTTCTCTCTAGGTCCACAGCCTCCTGGGTAATTACTCCCTCCCTCCTAGGGTGGCACGCTGCCAAGGTTCAGGGGCCACATTCAGAGACGCTAACGTCCATGCTTCACGACCTAGCGACAGTGGCGTAGCTAGGTATTTATGATTGGGTGGGCACCTGGGAGGGCACAGCTGACTATGGGTGGGCACTAGATGAGCTGAACAAGCCCATACAGCTGAGGAGTTTGGTGGGGACTGGAGACTTACTTTCACTTACAGTGCCAAGACCCCCCCTCCTTGCATATTTTGCATTCTGACCAATATCAATAGTTTATCTGATGTCGTATGGACTATGGAAGGTTATTAGATTTTATTCTAGGAGTGTGTGTTGAGTACTGTAAGGTATCATCCAGTTGCTTTTTTTTTTTTTTTTTTTTTTTTTTTTCCATCACAAGGAACTGGCCAAGGGCACAAAAAAAATGGGTAACACAAAGCCCGCTTAGTTGCCAGTCCCTATAAAGAAGACAGTAAGAGAATAAAATACAAACAGAGGGGTAGGCCAATTTAGTTCGGGAGGTGTCTTGTTACTCTTCTTTTGAAAAGATTTAAGTCATAGGAAAGTGGAAAAATAGAAACAGGAAGAGAGTTCCAAAGTTTACCAGTGAAAGGGATGAAAGAGTAAAGATACTGATTAACTCTTGCATTAGGAAGATGGACAGAATAGGGATGAGAATGAGTAGAAAGTCTTGTGCAGCGAGGCCGCGGGAGTGGGGGAGGCATGCAGTTAGCAAGTTCAGAAGAGCAGTGAGCATGAAAATAACGGTAGAAGAGAGCAAGAGAAGCAGCATTGCGGCGGTGATTTAAAGATTGAAGACAATCAGTCAGAGGAGAGGAGTTGATGAGACGAAAAGCTTTTGACTCAACCCTGTTTAGGAGATGGAGAACTGATATGAGAGAACTCCTGAGAACTGCTGATGGGGAACGAAATAAAGCAGTCATGACTAAAAATGAAATACATATATTACCACTTATACAAAATAGAAATAACATAATTGATATTGAAAATAAAAAAAATGCAGAAGTTTTAAAGCAGCAGGCAAATAAAAAAAAAAATTCCACTGAGAAAGTGAAAATATCTCACTTAAGCAGAATTCTTCTGTTCATGTGGTTTTCAGCAAACTTATCAACAAATTCTTCTAAATCAAGGCTTTTAACTCGCCTGCTTTCAATTGACAACACAGCAAGATTACCTAATCTCTCATTGCCCATTGTATTTTTCAGTGTAGTTTTGATTAATTTCAGAGCAGAAAAGCTTCCCTCTGCTGAAGCTCAGACACAGGTAATAAATACTACATAAATTTTGACCAGTCTGTAGAACTCAGGAAATGCCTCTTCATATGGACCAAGAATTCTCACTAAATCTAACAGTGATTTGGGCTTTTCATTGTCACTTACATCCTTATAGCGTCTTTCTAACATGCGTTTTACAGAGTGCAGCTCATGGTTAAGATCTTCCTCATTAGCACGAAATGCATGAATAGGTCCAGACATTTTCTCAAAAGATAAGAACTCCTTACTTTGTGGATTCAGTGCCTGTAATGCTTTCATAAGTTCACATGCTTCATTATTGAAGCGCCTTGTCATTTCTGTTAACATATGATCTAGAATAGGATAGAAGAAGTCAATTCGTGTTGAATCCTTAACACTGAAATCAGAGTGTGTGCTCCCTGACTGTTTTCCAATATAATCAGTAACAACAAAATCCTGCAATTTTGTAGACAGTTTCCGTTTCCTTGGTGATCTACACATTCTACACTCTGAAGTATCAAACCATGAGTTGTTGAGTTTCTCTCAACTTCATCCCACAAAGCATCAAAAGAGGCTTGGTCTGACTGCATTTCTTCAGGTAGGCTCTTACAGTTTCAATTAATTCTACAGCTTTTACCATGTTAAGATTGGCTGATTGTAGCAAATTTGATAACTGATTTATCCTACCAAGAATATGTGTCATAATGGCTAGCTTCATAGCAAACCCAGCATCTATTTGACCTAAAAGTCCTCTTGCATCAATAGCTCTGTTAGCATTGCAGTCATTTGATAAACCTTCTAGAACACGCAGAACGGCATTCAGTCTCTCTTTCATTACTTTGCAAGTATCATACCTGCAAGCCCATCTGGTATCTGAAAGTCTATGTAGCTCTCTAGTTTGCTCATTGGAATACATTTCCTTTTGCACATCCAACCATTTTGCATGGACATAAGATCCACTGATGAATACATACAGTTTTTCCAATAATGAGAAGAACTGTGCAGTCAAGAGGGAGGCACGTACCAATTAAGTACCAACACAAGGCATTATAGAACATTTGTAAGGGTAACTGGTGTAATTTAGTTATGTTCGTTGCTATTAAAAGTGATCAATAGAAAGTATATGAATTTAACTCACTCAGAGGCATGTTTCTTTCTTTCAAGCAGAGGAAAAATATTTATTGTATTTGAGGTCGCGGGTAAGTCATCAGTAGAAATTATTTATAATACTCCATGCATGCTCCCTCAGTCCTACCTAGTGGAACACGGCTCCCATACCACACGGCAGCCGTGGCCAGTGGGTGGGCACCTGGGCGGGCACCGGCTTCTCGTGGGTAGGCACGTGCCCACCCAGGCCCACCCGTAGCTACGCCACTGCCTAGCGACTGCCATCAGCTGTTTTGGTATTCTGCGTGGAGATTGATGACGTTAAGCTGTCAAAACACGGCGACTGCCCAGGGCAGACATTCAGAGAGAGTTAAAGGCCACGGTGGTTAGCTTAACTAACTTCCTCTATTTCTACACCCTGGAGCTCGTGGGTATTCCAGTACGAGACATGGCAGTGGCGGTACATGGTTGCTATGGGCATCGATAGCTGATTGGCTGAGCGACTACAACGACGTCACAGCCTCGCCAGCGAATCACAACTGTGTAAAAACAAACGTGCCAGCCAATCAGATTGTGTCTCAAACGTGTCAGCCAATCACAAGGCAGCAGCCGCGACTTGCATTTTCAAGGTCGTTGTACATATTTCTAATTTCTAGCTTATTCCATCATTCTTTCATCCCCTGTGTCACCTCCGTCGCTTTAACACTTGTTACTACCTCCACATACACGCGGGTAACACGCCGGTGGCTGTACTTCCTTGTATTCTAGCTATTAATTATTCCTTCAGAGTAATAGATGCTCTTCTTCTTCTTCTTCTTGTGCTCTTTTTCGCTTGCTAATCTATTCGTAGCTAGTCTTCCTGCCAGTTGGGGGAAGCCACCACCCCGGGAGGCGGGTCACAAGCCCCCGGCTAACACCCGGTACCCATTCACTGCTGGGTGGACAAGGGCTCGGGTTTTAAACAAGGAAAAAAGGCAAGACACATACCTTCAGTTCTTACGGAGCCGTGCGTGGTGGTGTCCAGCATCGCTAGTCGCTACCCGCGCGAGTGAGATGCCGCCGCTCACCACTCGGCCCATCATCCCAAAACAAACTCACCACGAGCGCATGGGCTTGTTATATGGCCTAATTTCATTTGTATACTTGCCCTGTTCAGTTCTTGAGTCAGAAAACATCATATATACTCAATTTATGAGTATTTTTATGTATGTTGCGCCCTCAACACCACCCTATAGGCAGTCGCCGTGTTTTGACAACTTAACGTCTTTAAGTTCGTCATCAATCTCCACGCAGAATACCAAAACAGCTGATGACAGTCGCTAAGTCGTTGAGCATGGACGTTAGCGTCTCTGAATGTGGCCCCTGGGCAGACATTCAGAGAGAGTTAAAGGCCACGGTTGTTCGTTCAACAACCCTGTGTGTGTGTGTGTATGTGGGTGTGTGTGGTGTGTGTGTGTGTGTGTGTGTGTGTGTGTGTGTGTGGTGTGTGGGTGTGTGTGTGTGTGTGTGTGTGTGTGTGTGTGTGTGTGTGTGTGTGTGTGGGTGTGGGTGTGGGTGGGTGTGTGGTGTGTGTGTGTGTGTGTGTGTGTGTGTGTGTGTGTGTGTGTGTGTGTGTGTGTGTGTGTGTGGTGTGTGGTGTGGTGTGGTGTGTGTGTGGGTGTGTGTGGGTGTGTGTGTGTGTGGTGTGTGTGGTGTGTGTGTGTGTGTGTGTGTGTGGTGTGTGTGGGTGTGTGTGGGTGTTGTGGGTGTGTGTGTGGGGGGGGGGTCGTAGCATAGCTGAGTCACATGTACCACCTGCAGGGGGTAGAGGGAAGAAGGAGGATAAGTTTTTGGGGGTAGAGGAGGGGAGGGGAGAGGAGTTCGAGGGGGGGGAGAAGAGTTCGAAGGAGGGAAATGGGAGTGAAGAAGGTTGAGGGAAAAAAGAGGAAGGGGAGGAGGGGGCTAACAACCTCCTTTTGGTAATGTGTTTTTAATTAAGGTTTGGATCCCGGCGTTACCTGGTAGTCGTGCCCATACTTGACTGACTCTATGTTCTCTTAACATTAATCATTTGGCTCTCTCTCTCTCCTCTCTCTCTCTCTCTCTCTCTCTCCTCTCTTCTCCTCTCTCTCTCTCTCTCTCTCTCTCTCTCTCTCTCTCTCTCTCTCTCTCTCTCTCTCTCTCTCTCTCTCGTAACGTTCATCTTAATACGTACAAAAAATAGGAAACCACAGAAGCAGTGGGGAACGATTATTTCGTTATATATTTTTAAGTAATCTATTTTTGTGTGGATTTTGTAAATATATTGTTTTTCGTTCCCCTCAGCCATTGATGGGAGGAAGGGGGGTCACATGGGGGGGTGACACTAGATAAGTCGCCAGTGCCACGTGAACGCCTCATAATGTGACCCTCCCGGCACCGACACCACCACCACCACCACCACCACCACTTCAGTAAAGGTAAGAATCATATTTATTTTCCATTTGTATTGCATTGTATCATGAGGTTAGCCATATCAGTGAGGAAGAATGGATATAATCTTAATACACACACACACCACACACACACACACACACACACAGTGTGTTTGGGGAGGCGGTAGCAGAGTGGTTAGCGTCTCCGACTGGCGTTTTCGATGACCTGAGTTCGATCCCCGACGAAAACCAAAACCTTTCTGTACCGTCGAGTGGCTTAAGAACACCCACATGCCCTGCCCATTAACAACTCTACCTTCGATTGAGAGTTCAACGGAGGACACAGGGGGCGGTATGAGCCTCTAATCACAGGCGTCACTATAAAAATCCTGCCTGCGTCACCATGGGCGAGGACCAACCATCACAGGCCTCAAGTGAACCTCCAGAGCCTACCATCCGAGCCCTGTGTCACCACTGCCTACAGGCGCTATAGGCACAAATGTAAACACACACACATACACACACACACACACACACACACACGCACACACAGACGCATATACACACACACAGACACACACACACACACACACACGCACACATACACACACACGCACACACACACACACATGCACACAGACACACACACACACACACATAGACACACACACACACACACACACGCACATACGCACACACACACACACACACAGACAGACAGACACCCACGCACACACACGGAAGTTTCTTGTCCCATTTCTGTTTTTTTAACCTAAATAATGTGGAAAACAGGAAAATCCACGAGAGATTCAGAAATTGGAGTAAAGAAAGACAGAGACGAGTTAATGTATAGAACAAGAAATATAAGAAATACTGTATGATAAATATATATATAAGAAAATATGTAGAAGTAAATAGATAGAATATATATAGAAATAGAAAAGAATGGTTTTGCTGATCAGATTTGTACTGAATCAGCTGACTGGGTGATTTCCTTCACCTCACCATGTGTCGCTTCTTTACTAATTTCAGCATGTAGTCAGCGATGTTTTTTTTACTATATTATTCGTCTCTTCTTTTTACTTTGTCAAAATCAAAAGAAGACTCCTCATAGAGTCTATCATTCCGCTGCAGACGTGGGTGTGTCCAGGGATGTTTGTTACCTAGGTGGGTTGCGTTTTGCAGGCGCCCTTGCCCTCAGTGCTTGATGGGGAGCTCAGGGGTTTTGTTTGGCACGGGTCTGGCGCTGAGGCGTCATGATGGGGCGGGGATGGGATTGCAAGTGTGGGGGAGGGGAAATTCGACGTGAAACCAGGGGTGGGGGTTGTGGACGGACAGAGGACATCAGGGGTGGGGGTGGTGGACGGACAGAGGACGTCTGGGGTGGGGTATGAGGACGGACAGAGGACATTGTGGTTGGGGGTGGTGGACGGACAGAGGACGTCTGGGGTGGGGGTTGTGGACGGACAGAAGACGTCTGGGGTGGGGTATAGAGACGGACAGAAGACACCTTGGTTGTAGGTGGTGGACGGACAGAGGACGTCTGGGGTGGGGTATAGAGACGGACAGAGGACGTCTGGGGTGGGGGTGGTGGACGGACAAAAGACGTCTGGGGTGGGGTATAGAGACGGACAGAAGACACTTTGGTTGTAGGTGGTGGACGGACAGAGGACACCAGGGGTGGGGGTGGTGGACGGAGATAGGACATCAGGGGTGGGGGTGGTGGACGGACAGAAGACATCAGGGGTGGAGTATAGAGACGGACAGAAGACGTTGTGGTTGGGGGTGGTGGACGAATAGAGGACTTTTTGCATGGGACATAAATACGGCCAGAGGACACTGTGGTTTTGGATGGTTGACGGACAGATGACGTCTGGGGTGGGGTATAGAGACGGACAGAGGACGTTGTGGTTGGGGTGGTGGACGGACAGATGACGTCTGAGGTAGGGGTGGTGGACGGAAAGAAGACGTCTGGGGTGGAGTATAGAGACGGACAGAGGACATTGTGGTTGGGGGTGGTGGACGGACAGAAGACGTCTGGGTTGGGGTATAAAGACGGACAGAGGACATTGTGGTTGGGGGTGGTGGACGGACAGAGGACGTCTGAGGTGGGGTATAAAGACGGACAGAAGACATTTTGGATGGGACATAGATACGGACAGATGATATTGTGCTTGGGGGTTGTTGACGGGTAGAAGACATCAGAGGTGGGACATATGGACGGGAGGGGGACTTCATGGGTGGGGGATGGGACGGGGAGAGGACTTTTGTTGCTTAGGAGTAGGGACACGACTCACACGACGGGACATCAAGGGCGGGGGACTGGAGCGAGGAGTGGACATCAGTGGGTTGCGAGGGTAGAGGGACATATAGGGCGAGGGACACAGGAAAGGGCGAGATATGAGTGTCGGAGAGATTGGCTGAAGGCTTAGTGGTGGAGAGATTGGCTGAATCTTTAGTGGTGGAGAGATTGGCTGAAACTTTAGGGGTTGAGAGATTGGCTGAATCTTTAGGGGTGGAGAGATTGGCTGAAGCTTTCGGGGTGAAGAGATTGGCTGTAGTCTTAGTCGGGGATGTGAAGTCGTTAGTTGTTCAGGGGAGCGACATAACATAATGGAGGAGTGAAGGCTGCCTTGGGGCCCGGACGGTACGGGACTGATGCGAGGCCTGACAAGTGATGTCTGGAGCTGGGGAAGAAGCTCCTGAATTGACATCAGGGGCAGAGGTTGAAGCTGGGGAGGATCAGGACACTTGAGTAACATCATTATTGACAACTCTGCGCTGGGACGCGTAAGACCCTAGGCACTCGGCAGGGCAAGGATTTTGACGCGTTGATTGACCGTTCCAAAATCAGAAAAAACGAAAGAACCGAAGTCCTCGGTTTGGCCCATCAAGGGCCAAACCGCGAAGGAATCGCGGCGGTTCACTTATTCCAGGAAGGTCTGAGGCTTTATTATCACCAGCAGCGGGGATCGAGACTCCTGCTGGTCCTGTAGTGAGTGTCGCGGCACAAACACGACTACCTGTCGCTCTGCAGTGGGGCGACGCTGCTTCAGAGACAACACGAACTTGAAGAGAAAGGCGAGAAGAGCCACCACTGCCCAGGCCTACAGGCAGGTGCGGCTATAGGCCCAGTAGGCATCGGTGATTTTCATGAGGTGCTCTTCGAGGCACTCAACGTGCCTTTTGGCCTGGCGAGCCGTGAGAAACGATCCCACCACGGGTACGAAGCTCCATCAGCCACGCTCCGGGGCCGGGCAAGAGACGTACAGGTTCTGCACGCCGGGAGGCTTGAAGGGCCCCAGCCACTCCAGGCCGCCCTGCTGCTCCCACTGCCGGAGGCCCCATAGCTCGCCGGGTGCGTGTAGGTCTAGGCTGGCGTGGAGGGATATCCACGCCAGCATGGTCACGAAGGTCGCCATCATTACAGATATTTTCTCGCAGTGAAACATGATCACTCGTGGAGACATGGCACTCTTTCTTACCTCCTGCAGGATGCTGAAAACACGGAGGGTCTTCATATTAAGGATTATTTATTTTGTGGCTTTCTCATGAGGTGAGCTTGGGGTTAAAGTGACTGGCGTGTAAGGGCGAGTCTTACAAGACTTGTATTCCTAGTAACGCCTCTATTGACATGGAGTTTCAAGATGAGCAACTGGTTCCAAGATGATTGAGCTTCTGGTCTACATCCTACATCCTCACTACTCTTGTGAATTTATACAAATGATAATCAGTAGGTACTCTTGTGTGTGTGTGTGTGTGTGTGTGTGTGTGTGTGTGTGTGTGCGTGCGATTGTGTGTGTGTGTGTGTGTGTGTGTGCGTGCGTGCGATTGTGTGTGTGTGTGTGTGTGTGTGTGTGTGTGTGTGTGTGCGTGCGATTGTGTGTGTGTGTGTGTGTGTGTGTGTGTGTGTGTGTGTGTGTGCGATTGTGTGTGTGTGTGTGTGTGTGTGTGTGTGTGTGTGTGTGTGTGTGTGTGTGTGTGTGTGTGTGTGTGTGTGTGTGTGTGTGTGTGTGTGTGTGTGTGTGTTGTACGTGCGATTGTAAGTAAGTAAGTAAGTAAGTAAGTTTTATTTCCATAGCAATTATATACATATATACATAACAATTTAAATAAATATTGAAATGAATCTGTCGAGCCAAGGCTCCTTGACAGATATATGTTTTATAAAAAAATACAATTTAGCTGAGGAGCATCAAATATACATTATAGTATAGTACATCAGTATACAAGAGAAAGAAAAACAGATTCATGAAATTTGACGCTATCTACATTATTTATTGAGTGATATTTCTACACATTTTGTTGCGTGAATAGATACTTTTTTCTTTTTTTTCTTCTAAATTGAGGAATACTACCCGAATTTCAAAGAGTTTTCAAGTCAGTTGATGATGCATTCCATAACTGAGGACCAAAATAAAAGATGTTGTTCCTGAAGAGAGTTGTTCAATATGGCGGACATACTAAATAAACATTATTATTTCTGGTGCTGTGAATGGTTTCTTGTAAGTTAAAAATGGAAGTTTCCTTTCTGTTTGTAATACTTTAAAAAATGTATAGTAGAAGAAAGCATTTATGGATAGAGTAAATATTTAAAAGCTTGTGTTCTGAAAATATATTGGCTGTAGAATCAAATTTACCGAAATGAAATATGCATCTCAAAATTTTGTTTTGTGCTATTTTTAATTTGCAAATGAAGGAGGGCCACGTAGTACATGCCCATACTGACACACAATATATAAGGTGAGGGTATCACAACGTGTAGTATATACTGATCATGGCTTCGATTGTGAGGTGATTACGTACCTTTATATAATATGCCACACATTCGGGATAGTTTGGAATATACATCCTCACACACACACACACACACACACACACACACACACATTGTGTGTGTGTGTGCGTGCGATTGTGTGTGTGCGTGTGCGTGTGTGTGTGTGTGTGTGTGTGTGTGTGTGCGATTGTGTGTGACTGTGTGTGTGTGTGTGTGTGTGTGTGTGTGTGTGTGTGTGTGTGTGTGTGTGTGTGTGTGTGTGTGTGTGTGTGTGTGTGTGTGTGTGCGTGCGATTGTGTGTGTTTGTGCGTGTGTGTGTGGGTGTGTGGGTGGGTGGGCGTGTACGCGTGCACGCATATTAATGAAACACAAACAAGTTAGCATTATGTTTGTATTTTTAGCAATAAACACATATTACATATATATTACTATAACGCCATAGACGTAAGGCAGCACCCGTGCGAACAATATATATAATATATATATATATATATATATATATATATATATATAATATATATATATATATATATATATATATATATATATATATATATATATAGTTTCCGAACATTGGCTTACACATCGAACAAAACACAACACGGGAGGAGCACATTACTACCACATTACGATATCCTCACACTCTATTTGTGCATAATGGAAATCACTCCCGTATTGTTTTTGAGCGTGATTTGATAAAGTAATGAGGATTTATGAGGATTATACGATCACAGTGAGGTTGTGAGGTTCTTGGCAAGGCGAGGAAGGGAAGGAGGGAATGAAGGCAAGGGATATACGGAACAAGGTATGGGAAGGTAAGGGAGATACAGAGTACCGTATCCGTGAAGTAAAGGAGGAAAAGGGAAGGAGAGTAAGATGGAAAGGAATGAAAAAGAAAGGAAGGAAGGAAGAAAGTGAGAAAAAGAATGAGTGAGAAGAGAAAGGGAAGGAGGAAAGGAAGAAGGATGGAAGGGAGGATGTAAGAAGGATGGAAAGGAAGGGGAAAGGGGAAAATAATATACGAATAATAAAGAAAGGAGATCTACAGTACAAACCTGATGAAGATTCTGGTGAAGGAGGAGGAGGGTATGAAGGAAAGAAGGGAGGGGGAAGAATAATGGGAAAGGAAGATGAAGAGAGGAAGGCTCAAGACCAAAATTGATAAAAAAAGTTTCCACATTTTTTCTTTTTCTCCCTCATAACCGGAGCAGCGCAGCGACCTGTAAAACACTTGTGTAAAGCAATTGTAATTACGGGACTCGAACTGGGGACAAGGAGGTTATCAGACGCCTACTTTGGCCATGCCACCACCATCTTTTTTTACTTTATTATTTTAGCTTGCACTGTTATACATATTAATTATAATTGTATCGTTTCTTTTAATGTGTGATTTTTATTGTTATTTTCGCTTCCGATGTTCTATTTTTGTATCTTTTTTCTTATTGCATGTTCTAATTTTCTTTCTTGCCAATTCAGACTCAAATTTGCATGTTTAATATCTTCCCTTATGTTCTTGATTTGCATTGTAGTCGCATCTCTTTTAAATTTATCGATTTTATCCTATCTATGTTTTTTTTAGTTTTTTGGTATTATTCCAGTTTGACACCGAATTCCCTTTGGTGGATGAAACCATTTTTTTTACTGAGTTTTGATGTGTTTTAAATTAATCTGCTTACCATTTCTGTCGCAAAAAACTTTTTTGTGTGATTTGCGACAAAAAATATTGAAAAACAAATAGAACCTAACCGAACCTATACATAACGTAACCTTTACCCAACCATATAGAAACTATATGAAAAATAACTAAATAAGAGGGATTTGCGACAGAAACAGTTGGCAGATTAATTCAAAACATATCAAAACTCACCAGAAAAAAATTGTTTCGTCCACCAAAGTGAATTTGGTGTCAAACTGGAATAATACCAAAAAAAACACATAGATAGGATAAAATCGAAAAATTAAAAAGAGATGCGAATACAATGCAAATTAAGAATATAAAAGAATATATTAAACATGCAAATTTGAGTCTGAATTGGCAAGAATGAAAATTAGAACATGCAATAAGAAAAAAGATACAAAAATAGAACATCGGAAGCGAAATAACAAAAAAATCACACATTAAAAAAACGATAAATTAGATTATATGCAAAACATGGAAAGCAAAAAAAATAAAGTAAAAGCAAGATGGTGGGAAAGGCAAAATAGGCGTCCTGATAACCTCCTTGCCCCCCATTTTCGAGTCCCGAATAACAATTGTTTTACAAAAGGGTTTTTACAGGTCGCTGCGCGCTCCGGTTAGAGGAAAAAAAAGAAAAAAATGTAAAAGAAATTTTTTTAAAAATTTCATCATTTAATGAGATTGGTGCCCTTTTTTTTTATATCCATTACCTGTACTGTTAGGGGTTTTTCGTCCAGCAAATACCACCAGCATAATTAGACAAGATAATTTGTGAACCCAAAAAAAAAAGAAAGGAAAGGGAAGCAGGAAAGGTGGCCAGGGGCCCCACGTCACAGCCGGTGTCATGCCCTTGACCCTCGTTTTGTCAGTGGGTCTCCTTTTTCTGCCGTCCTCCTGGTGGGAGGGCCGCCTCCGCACTGAGGGGTTGGCCGCCCTGCTGAAACATTTAATGCCTTAAAAGGTCTTATTAATATCTAATAAGACCATGAACCCTCCAGCCACCTGGACCTGACGCACCCGGCGGGGGCGAGCAGGGGGCCCCGCAGTGGGGCACAGGGCGGCCTGGGGTGGCTGGGGCCCTTAAAGCCCCCCGGCTGCAAAACCCACGGCCCCCTTACACAAGCCGAGCGTGTGCCGTGAGTCCACAAGTCCCACTCGCCCCTCCGTCCTCTCCCCGTGGCCCGGAGTCCTCGGGGGGCCACGCCCTCTCGCTCTGTCGGTACGATTTTAAAAGTAATTTAAAAAATGTTTTCCCCCAGCCCTTTATAAGTGAATAATTTAAAACATAATTCTTCTGTAATTAAAATATAATTATTTTCTTTGCATTTTTAGTAAAATAAAGTTTTAGTCAAATCAGTAAAAAATAAAATCAGCAACTCCCTGCATAAAATTCTAGATTCTATAATTGAGATAAAAAAACCCCAAAATTTTTTTAATTAAAAATTTTAAAAAAAATTTTTAAATTACATGTTTTTATCTAGAAAAGAAAAGTAAATGACAAATAGATTGACTTAACCTCAGTAACATTACCCCTTAAACGTCTAAAGTTTCCTTTTTTCCCAGTTTTCTTATCGGGTGTATGATATTTTTTCTTGGTACAAAAATTTTTGGTAAGGCTTTGTTGACGCCCACACTAACTTTTTTCTAACTTTATCTATGTTTGGGGTTTAGAATTATTTTTTGTAGGAAAACATCATTATCTGCAAGGAATTCATTGTTATTTTTTGGGGCGAATTTCTCTGGTTAAAATGAATGTGTAAAGGCAGGGTTTGCTGTTAGTTTGTTGACTAAATAAAATTGAAATAACTATATTGACTACTGCCTCATCAGGTAGAGAAGAGAACCTCTAAAATCCTTGTATTACTTTTTCCGTCTTGCAAACCCCAAATTTTTCTTAAAATTTAAGAAAGTTTTTACTGAATTCATTTCTTTTTTTTGGTAACCACAAGCAAAATAGCCTCCAAAATATTTGAAGGAAAGAACATCCATGCTTTTTTTAATATCACCTGTGAATTTCTACTAAAAAGCTTTGAAATTAGATAAATCTCACTGTGCATTTTCTCCCCCTTCGTTTCTTTTTAAATCAGATAGTCTACTTTTTGGTTTTTTTGGGGGGTTTTTCAGTATGACATAAGTGAATTTTTCTTTTCACCTCAAATACCTGTCGTGAAACTTATAATTACAGCCCAATGGCGTATTGACTGAATCGGGCCCTCAAGTTGATCGTTTGAAATTTGGCTGTTTTAAAACATTGACATTTTCGTTCATTTATGCAATAAATGGTTCCTGGATCTTTCTAAGGTTTTGTGTCTTATTTCGTAAAATTTTCCTTGGTTATTTTCCCCCGCTAGGTTATGATATTCCAAGCGTCTAGCCGTTTTCAAAAATTTGTGAGGAAAATATATCCTTTGTTTTCAAAATCATCTGTTATGGACTAGCATAATTGTTTTTAAGGCGGCAACCTTTTTATGGGAATTAACATTTATGAAGTCCCCCACACAGAGTTTCTTAAAAATCGGGAAATTAGGTAAAAGGGGAAACGTGTTTTTTTCCCCCAAAGTAAAAACGGGCCTGGATGACAATCATTAAATATGCGATTACAATTTACATTTGTTTTTCTAGATTAGATGGACCAGCGATTTAAATGTGAGTTTTTAATAAATTAAGAGTGACTCTGCTTTCCAAAGAGGAAATTTTCCCCAGAGTTACGAAAGAGCACGCAAATTTTTGTGGGTATAAAAATCTAAGTCCAAAGGAAAAAAAGTGGAATTCATGGTCTTATCAAAGTCTTTTTACCTAACCCCTTATTTTTTTAAATTTTGTAAAGTACAGCATCAAATGAAAAAAAGGGGGTCTTGACTTTTTAAGAAAAAAAAGGAGGGGAGCTTTGAAATGTAGGTGGGTGACAAAATATGACATAGCTTTTCTTAAAAGAGTTATTATCTGTTTTCA
>JACEEZ010005006.1:25000-43166 GCA_016584305.1 Chionoecetes opilio
AATCTGCTAGACTTTTTTAATGATGTATACAGCACTATTTACTTTTAATGATGTATACAGCACTAGATATATTTGATGCAGTAGAAGTTACAGCAGCAGGAAATTAAATATTAAAGAAGCAAGAAGAGGAGAGAGAAGAGGAAAGGCTTTCTTTGTCCTTTGTTTACATACCCTTATTGTAGCGCGAGCTGGCAACCCAGCGGCAAACCAACTTCTCGAAAAGTATTGCTGTTGAGCAAAGCGCTCGGCAAAAAGCACGGTGACTTCACAATACGCACCGTGCGTATTGCCCTACTGAACGCACCCAAGCTTGCAGCTGTGAGCGTGCGAGCCACGGCCAACTGGGGCGTTCTGACGAGGCACGCAACTCTTTACTCTATCTTAGGCTTTCTCAATGTCTAAGAACCCGAGGTACAGTGTCCAGAGAGAGATAAGATAAGATACTTTGATCCTATCTAGACACTTTGCAAGTACCAACTACAAGGTTATTGACTATATAAAGCGCCACCACACCAGGACGAACCTGGTGGACTCGAACCGCTGACCGAATGCAGGGTCTCTACACTCGGGCCGCGCGCTCTACCACCAGGCCACCCTGGCGGGTTCCAGAGAGAGAGAGAGAGAGAGAGAGAGAGAGAGAGAGAGAGAGAGAGAGAGAGAGAGAGAGAGAGAGAGGTAACTAACATTGCGGTTAAATATATAATTAATATAGGAACAGTCAACAACTCCGCCATTCTGGTATAAACTCGTACGCGGGCCCAAATTTGTCACCAGGGGCGGAAACAGTTCTGTACAAACTGTACAAGTTGCCTATTCTATATTATTCTTATATTTAGTTACGAACTACCAAGCATCCAGCAGTTACGGTCAAGAACTCTATTTTATATGTATTTAGGTTTACACAATATGGAAATATTTTTTTGACCATTAATAGACACAATATAACAGAATTCGTGTTGGGAAAAAACACAAACAAAAAATCCACTGACGATGACTAATTTAAGCCGCGGTCACACGAGCAACTTTTCTGGCAATATTCAGCCGGCAATATTCAGCTGAAGCAATTTATTGCCGTGTTTTGGCCACACGGACTTTCATAGAGGTAGCCGAGTTTTAATGCCAATTTCGGCTTCTCAAGCCGTATCTGAAGAAGCGTCTTTGGAAAAATAGGGATAAATAGGGAGAAACTGGTTCACAAATAGGGTGGTGAATGATTGAAATGGATTCTTGTGTATGGAAGCGCGTCAGTGTGAATAAACATCAAACATCAAACATCAAACATCAGTGATCAACAATAAGTTGGTCCAGTTCAGTATCCCCTAAAAAGATAGACAGCCAACAAAGAAAATAGAAAACCATCCCTAACTCATGAAAATTTTCCTAAGTGTATTATATCCTTCAAAATGTTTAAAAAAATGTACAAGACTTCACAATTCGTATTGTAATCGGTTCTTGCCACTATGTAGGTGTTTATTTTAGCTTCTGTATATTGAATTAGAGCGTGCATTAAAAATGAATGTCAAATAATATCCATTGGTGGAAGGAATTTCAGCAATTTGCTTGCCGAGAAAGACCGACATGTTGGTCTTCAAAAAACAGGGCAATTTTAGCCGAGTTTGGGCCGTGTTTGTGTTGCCGGCTGAATATTGCCAGAAAAGTTGCTCGTGTGATCGCGGCTTAAAGCCGCGGTCACACGAGCAGCTTTTCCGGCAATATTCAGCCGGCAATATTCACCCAAGGCAATATCTTGCCGTGTTTTGGTCACACGGACTTTCTTCACAAAGTTAGCCGAGTTTTAACGCTAATTTTGGCTTCTCTTTTTAATCGGCGCGGGAGCCAAGCCGTATCTAAAGAAGCGTCTTTGGAAAAATAGGGATAAATAGGGAGAAACTGGAGAAAGAAACGGGAGAAATGTTATGGAGCCAGCAGTGAGCAACAATAAGATTGCTCCAGTATCCCCTAAAAAGGTAGACAGCCAACAAAGAAAATGGAAAGACCATCACTGTAACTCATGAAATCTTCCTAAGTGTTATTATATCCTTCAAATTATTTAAAAAAAATGTACAAGACTTCACAATTCGTCTTGTAATCGATTCTTGCCACTATGTATTTGCTTATTTAAGCTTCTGTACTTTGAATTAAGGCCTGCATTAATACTGAATGTCAAATAATATTCGTAGGTGGTTGTGGTTTCACGTTTGGTTGCCAAAAATCGGCAAGAATAGTCCAACATGTTCGTCTTAAAAAAACAGGGCAATTTTAGCCGAGTTTGGGCCGCGTTTTTGTTGCCGGCTGAATATTGCCAGAAAAGTTGCTCGTGTGACCGAAGGTGGGGTCACACGACAGCTTTTTTTGAGAATATTTAGTTGGCAATATTCAGCCAAGGCGATTTCTTGCCAATTTCTGGTCACACGGACTTTCTTCACAAAGCTAGTCGAGTTTTAACGCCAATTTTGGCTTCTCGTTTTAATCGGCGCGGGAGCCAAGCCGTATCTGAAGAAGCGTCTTTGGAAAAATAGGGATAAATAGGGAGAAACTGGAGAAAGAAACGGGAAAAATGTTGTGGAGCCATCAGTGAGCAACAATAAGATGGTCCAGTCCAGTATCCCCTAAAAAGGTAGACAGCCAACAAAGAAAATGGAAAGACCATCACTGACTCACGGAATCCTACTAAGCGTTATATAATATTATATCCTTCAAATTGTTTAAAAAAATGTACAAGACTTCACAATTCGTCTTGTAATCGGTTCTTGCCACTATGTAGTTGTTTATTTCAGCTTCTGTATATTGAATATTGTGCATTAAAAATGTATGTCAAATAATATGCGTTGATGGTGGGAATTTCCGGGAATTTTCAGCCAACAACACCAACATGTTCGTCTTGACTCAATGTCGGCAATTTTAGCCGATTGGAAGCCGGTTTGATCTTGCTAGCTGAATATTACCGGAAAAAGTGCTCGTGTGACCGCGGCTTAAGGATGGACAGATCAAAATAAGATGTATATAGAAAAATTGTAAATAAGTCTACAGCAAAGTGAAACCAAGCAGAATAAATTACAATATCTTGTTATCGTATTAAAATTGTACTCAAATCATGCAATGGAAAACCACCCACCCTGCACCTCTGTGTGGCCCTGCCGCAGTTTTGCCACACGTACGATAATTATCGTACATGTATGATAATGTACCTCCGGTTACCTCCTTATGAAGCTGAAAGCCTCTCTCACATTCGAAGGACTTATTCATAGCACTGTCCAACAGGTTATGGCACCATGCCTCTTGTTCAACAGGTATAGGATAACTTATGCTTTGTCTATTGGTGGCAGGTTAGGTAGGTCATCTTTACGCGGAAGTTGTCGTACTTCATATTGATATGTTGTATTTTCTTAATCTGTCTTTCAAGAATAAATGGCACATGGAAAAAAACTACCAAAAATATATCTATATTTTTGGAAGTAATTATGTTTCACTTAAAACAATAACTATATTTCCGCTTGGTACTTGGTAATGGCAGGACGACTGTACAGATTCCGAGATTATCATCGAGGTGTTGACTGCTCCTATTAGGTCAAAGTGTTCCATACATCGATAGCTTTGCATCTTCTAGTACCATGTCTGGTAACAATAGTATGCGGCACACCACATAACTCTTGTGTCTCGAGTAAAAGTAACCGCGAGGAGGAGTCATGCGTAACGATGAAGTGCCAGAGAACATTAACCTGCAGAACGATGCCGCTAGACTACGTACAAAGGGAGACATATTCCTCCATTATAATTGTTTGTATGCTCCTAAGCGACCATCTGGCTTGTCTCTCCCGTGAATTTGTTACAAGGAAGGACAGTGGACAAGGGACAGGCATTAGCGGAATACCGTCGACCCAATTCATTCATTTTTTTTCAATTTTGAGTCATGATATTTATGGCTTGACCAGAGAGAGAGAGAGAGAGAGAGAGAGAGAGAGAGAGAGAGAGAGAGAGAGAGAGAGAGAGAGAGAGAGAGAGAGAGAGAGAGAGAGAGAGAGAGAGAGAGAGAGAGAGAGAGAGAGAAGAGAGAGAGAGAGAGAGAGAGAGAGAGAGAGAGAGAGAGAGAGAGAGAGAGAGAGAGAGAGATTCAACTCCGTATATCATAATATTATAATCCACATTTTTATTCGAAGCATGAAGAATAGGTATGTACGTGAGGATCAATGTCAGCATCGGCAGCAGTGGCGCACATGTGGAGTATCGGCATCGGGCATATTCAACCAATTTAGATTGCAGTCATGTTTATGCTATGACTTCTTGACTTATATTTTAGTTTGGCTAGTTTTAGTTTTGGAACCGTGCATATTTCTATTATTCTCTGTCTCGTGCACTAGATCTTTGTCAATGATGCAGATGGTGAGAGGCAGCAGATGGATGGCGATTCATCGTCCGTAAGTCTTAAGGTTATACCTATGGCCGGAGTCGCTGTCTGTGAAAAGATGGAACACAACGAATGCCAAAAAAAGTGATTAATGATCCATGATTAATGAAACAAACTGCAGTAGAATAATTCAACATGCAGTGTAGCAGAAACTGGAATGATCGTAGTGACGTGTCTACGCCGTATGTAATTCAGTCACGTGCATGTAGCCTACGTACTGTACGTGTATACGTATAGAGCATGGCAGTCAAAGGTTGTTACTTTATCACCATGTCTGCTTCTATATTTATAAATACAATAGACTGCATAACACCCAATTTTTCGTTATTCTTCTTCTTCTTATTGTTATTCTTATTCTCATTGTTATTATCATTATTATTGTTGTTGTTCCATATTATTATTGATCTGTGTTGTAATGTTCCCATCAGAAGGCGGAAGTGAGTGTATAGTACACTATACATATCCAGCTAAGTGATCATGTCTAGCCATCATCTTGCCGCTATGTGTTGTTAATCCCTTTGATTACACTGGTCGACACCAAAAATGGTTCTGAGTTCATTGTGTGTGGGTTTGAAAGGATTTTCGCTGCTGATTTAAAAAATGGCATTGCTTTTTCTTTAGCACGTATAGTTTTCGAAATATCGGCATTTTAAATTTTAATAGGTATTATAATTATATACGTATATATAATTATTTAATTAATCGAAACAATCCCCCTACGTTAATATATATTACTCGTAATTAAATTTTGGTGGTGCCTGCGGCTTTATTAGGACCTAATGTACATATCTGGCAAAAAATATACTTAAATTATGTTCCAGGTATATCCGAAAATGTGCCACATCATGGAAATATCCGAAAATATGCCAAATCACAATAAATATTTATTATACTTATATATATTATATATATAAAAATTATATATTATATATATATATATATATATATATATATATATATATAAGCCATTGGGTGGATGGAGAAGGAATTTCAGCAATTTGCGCCGAGCTGACCGATGAAAGACCGACATGTTGGTCTTCAAAAAACAGGCGGACCAATTTCTATTTTTTTACTTTTTTTTTTTTTTTTTTTTTTTTTTTTTGCCGAGTATTTGGGCCGTGTTTGTGTAATGCCGGCTGAATATTGCCAGAAAAGTTGCCCTCGTGTGAGCGCGGCTTAAAGCGCGCGTCACACGGCAAGCTTTTTCCGAGCAATATTCCAGACGGCAAACAATTATTCACCCTAAGGCAATCAATCTTGCCGTAGTTCTTGCGTCACACGGACTTTCTTCACAAGTTAGCCAGTTTTAACGCTAATTTTAGCTTCTCTTTTAATCGCGCGGAACGGTGAGCCCAAGCCGTATCTAAAGAAGCGTCTTTGGCAAAAATACGCGGCTAAATAGGGAGAAACTGGCAGAAAGCAAACGGGACGAGAAATGTTAATGCGAGCCAGCATGTGGCTAGCAACAATAAGATTAGCTCCAGTAATCCCTCTAAAAAGGTAGACAGCCCAACAAAGAAAATGCGAAAGACCATACACTATAAGGCTCATGAAATCCTTCCTAAGTGCTTATATGATAAATCCTTCAATTATTTAAAAAAAATGATAAATATACAAGACCTTCACAATTCGTACTTGTCAAATACGATTCTTGCCACTATGTATTTGCTTAATTTAAGCTTCTGTACTTTAGAAATTAAGGCTCCTGCCATTAATACTGAATGTCAAATAATATTCGTAAGGTGGGTGTGGTTTCACGTATAGAGGTTGCCAAAATCGGCAAGAATAGTCCACATAGTTTGTCTTAACAAAAACAGGGCAATTTTAAGCCACGAGTTTGCGGCCGCGTTTTTGTTAGCGTGCCCTGAATAATCTGCCAGAAAAGCTGCTACGTGGTGCACGAAGGTCGGTGTCACACGACAGCCTTTTTTTAGAGAATATTTAGTTTGGCAATATTCAGCCAAGGCGATTTCTGCCAATTGCTCAGGCACACGGACTTTACTCACAAAGCTTCTGAGTCGAGTTTCTAGATAACGCCATTTTGGCTTTGTTTTACTCGGCTGCGGGAGCTAAGCCGTATCTAGAAGAAGCGTCTTTGCGAAAAATAGGGCATAAATAGGGAGAAACGTGCGAGAAAGAAACGCGGAAAAATGTGTGAGCCATCAGTGAGCAACAATAAGATGGTCCAGTTCCAGTATCCTAAAAAGGATTAGACAGCCAACAAAGAAATATGGACAGACCATCACTGACTCACGAATCCTCACTAAGCAGTTATATAAATCATTATATCCTTCAAATGTTTCTAAAAACTGTAACAAGACTTCACAATTCGCTCTTGTATCGGATTCTACCTAGCCACTATGTAGTTGTTTATTTCCAGCTTACTGGCATATTGAATATTGTGCGATTATAAAAATGTATGTCACAATAATATGCGTTGATGGTGGACGAATTTTCGCCGGAATTTTATCAGCCAACAACACCAACATGTTCGTCTTGAATCAATGTTTTGTCGACGCAATTTTTAGCCGATTTTATGGAAGCCGGTATTGATCTTGCTAGCCTGCAATATACCGGAAAAAGTGCCCTGCGGTGACCGCGGCTAAGGTATGGAACAGATCAAATCAGCATTTGTATATAGAAAATCTGTAAATTAAGATTACAGCAAAGTGAAACCAAGCAGACTAAATTACAATATCTGGTTATCGTATTAAAATTGTACTCAAATCATGCCAATGGGAAAACACCCACCCCTGCACCTCTGCTGTGGCCCCTCGCCGCAGTTTTGCCACACGTCACGCATTAATTATCGTCAGTATGATAATGTACCTCCGGATTACCTACCTATGAAGCTGAAAGCCTCTCTCACATTCGAAGCGACTTAGTCATAGCACTGACTCCAACAGGTGTATGGCACATGCCTCTTGATCAACACGGCTATCAGGATCCTAACTTAAATGCTTTGCTATTGCGAGTGGCAGGTTAAAGGTAGGTCAATCTTTACGCGGCAAGTTGTCGCCTACTTAATCATGATATGTTGTATTTTACTTATCTGTCTTTCAAGAATTATAAATGGCACAATGCGAACAAAACTACCCAAAAATAATGATCTATATTTTTAGGACAAGTAATTAAATTGACTTTCACTTAAACAAAATAACATATTCCGCCTTGGTACTTGGTAATGGACAGGACGACTGTACAGATTCCGAGATTATCATCGCGGTGTTGACTGCTCCTATTAGGTCAAAGTGTTCCTACATCGATAGCTTTGCCATATTCTAGTAGCATCGTCTGGTAACAATGTATGCGGCACACCACAATAACTCTTTGTCTTACTCGTGTGGGTGTTTTTTTTTTTTTTTTTGAGTTAAAGTAACCGCCTGAGGAGGAGTTAATGCGTAACGCAGAAGTGACACGAGAACATATAACCTGCAGAGGAACGATGCCGCCTAAGACTACGCTACAAAGGGAGACATAATTCGCCATTTATAATTGTTTGCTAATGCTCCTAAGCGACCATACGGCTTGTCATCTACCGTAATTTCGTACAAGAAGCGACAGTGCGACAAGGGCACAGGCATTAGCGGAATACAGTACGACCCAATTCATTTCATTTTTTTTCATTTTGAGTAATGATATTTATGCTTGACCAGGGAGAGAGACAAGACAGAGAGAGATGGAGGGCGAGCATGACAGAGCGATGCTGAGAAGGAGGAGGAGAGATGAGGGAGCAGAGATAGAGAGCGAGGAGGATGAAGAGACGAGGAAGAGAGAAGTCCGGACGAGACGAGAGGAAGAGACGGGAAGAGCAGAGAGGACTGACAGAGATCAGAGAAGAGAAGAGATCGAGCCTCGAGTGAGAGAGAGATGCATGCGAGATTCACGAGAGGAGAGCGAAGAGAGAGGTGAGAAGAGTGAGGATTGGGACCGCGTGAGGGCAAGAGAGAGAGTCGAGAGGTGAGAAGAGAGACGCGCGAGAGAGCAGAGTGAGCAGAGAGAGAAGAAGATGAGAGGATGCGGAGGCGATGATGTAGAGAGCCCATAATCGACGAGAGAGAGATGAGATGACGATCTGAGATGAAGAAGGATGAGGAGAGACTGAAAGAGAAGAGGACGAGAGAGAGAGAAGGAGAGAGAGACCGAGAGAGAGAGATTGCAGAGAGAATGACGAGAGAGCGGATGAGCCAGAGATGAGAGAGGAGATGATGGACCGAGAGAGAGAGACGGTTGAGAACGATTGGAGACGACGCACAGAGACGATGAGAGAGACCGATAGAGAGAGTGAGATGACCGACGAGAGAGAGCCAGGAAGAGTCAGAGAGCGAGTAGATCGAGCATGGAAGAGATTTTTTACATGAGCAGCCCTGCTGGAAGAGCCAGAGACGAGCATGCGATTAGATACGTGATCTGATGAGAAGAGAGTGAGATTGAGGAGAGTTTGAGAGAAATAGACCGAGCTTTGCAGAATGAGAGCGGGGGGGAAGAGACGAGAGAGAGGAATCTCGAAGGAGAGCCGAAAAGAGAGCTTTTGCGAGATGAAGCGAGATGAGATGCACGAGAGAGAATGAGAGAGCCGATCGAGAGAGAGAGGCATGACTGTGGAGAGAAGACTGGAGAGAGCATGAGAGGAGAGACGAGACAGAGAGAGACTGAGATCGAAGCCGATGAGAGGAAGACGATGACGGGAGAGGAAGAGGAAGAGAGATGGGCATGAGCAGAGAGAGAGAGAGAGAGACCGATGAGGCTGGACGAATATACGAGAGCAGAGACCCGAGATGAGAGAAGAGAAAGAAGATTTATGAGGAGAGATCGCAGAGAGACGCAAAGAGATGAGATGCGAGGAGAGAGAGCAGGTTGAGAGAGAGAGATGTAGACAGTAGAGAGAGAGAGAGAGAAGGAGCGAGTGAGGACGAGATGAGAGAGATGATGAGAAGAGGACGGTGCGTAGACCCGAAAAGGGATGCGAGAGAGAAGGATGGAAGACGGAGAATGGAGAGATGAACTAGAGAGGAGAGAGAGAGAGAGAGACGAGAGAACACCTCTTCGAGCAGAGATGAGAGAGATGAGAGAGAGAATTCAAACTCCGTATTATTTTCATTTAATATTATAAATCCACAATTTTTTTTTTTTTTTATTCGAAGCATTGAAAGAATTAGGTATGTTACGTGAGGATCATGTCAGCATCGGCAGCCAGTGGCGCACATGTGGAGTATCGGCATCTCGGGACATATTTTCAAAAACCAAATTTAGATTGCAGTCAGTTTATGCTATGACTTTCCTTGACTTATATTTTAGTTGCTAGTTTTTAGTTTTAGGAACCGTGCATATCTCATTATTTCCTTGTCCTTCGTGCCCCACTAGATCTTTGTCAATGATTGCCCCCAGAATGGTGAGGAAGGCAGCAGATGGAGGCGATTCATCGTCCGGAAGTCTTAAGGTTATACCTATGGACCGAGTCCTGGTCTGTGAAAAGATGGGAAAAAACACAAACGAATGCCAAAAAAAAGTGAATTAATTGGTGATCCCATGATTAATGAAACAAACTGCCCAGTAGAAAATAAATTTTAACATGCAGTGTCAGCCAGAAACTAGGAATGAATCGTCACGTGACGTGTCATACGACGCCCCCCCCCCCCCCCCCCCCCCGGCCCCCCCCCCCGTATGTAATTCAGTCACGTGCATGTAAGAATACGTACAGCAGTGATGTATTACAGAGCCATGGCAGCAAAGGTTGCTTACTTTAATCACCATGTCTAGCTTCTATATTATAATACAATAGACTGACATAACACCCAATTTTTCGATTTATTCTTATTCTTTTCATTGTTATTCTTAGAGTCTCATTGTTATTATCATCTATTATGCGGTGTTGTTCTATATTATTATGATCTTGTGTTGTAATGTTCCCATTCAGAAGGCGGAAGTGAGTGTATAGTACCCTATACATATCCAGCTAAGTGATCAGTCTAAGCCATACATCTTGCCGCTATGTGTTGTTAATCCCTTTTTTGTGATTACACTAGGACTCGACCACCAAAAATGGTTCTGCAGTTCATTGTGGGCTGGGTGAAAGGAATTTTCGCTCCCACTGCCCCTCGATTTCAAAAAATGCGCCATTGCTTTTTCTTTAGCACGTATAGTTTGGCGAAATATCGGCATTTTAAATTTTAATAAGGTATCTATAATTATATACGTATATATAATTATTTAAATTCAATACACACGAAAACAATCCCCCCTACGTGAATTATATATTACTCGCAATTAAATTTTGGGTGGCTGCCTGCGGCTTTATTAGCGACCATAATGCACTACATATACTGCCCAACAAAATAATACTTAAATTATGTTCCAGGATATATCCCGAAATGTAGCCCACATCTTGGAAACATCCGCAAAATATAGCCAAATCCACAATATTTTAGATTTAATATATACTATATATTACTACTAGATATATAATATATATAGTATATATATATTATACATTATATAACTTATATGATATATTACTATAAATTATATAATATATATATCATATATATTATAATCTGGTATTTCTGGAACACAAACTTCGAGATTTTCTTTTTTGAAGAGCAAAATGCCCGCTATGTGTATAGATCTAAAACTTCGAAGAACAGTCAGATACCCTAAGACTGCTTCTTCAGCCCCCAGCAAGAACTAGTCAAATCTCAAATCAGGTATATTCAATAGCCTATTACCATATGGATCAAAACTCATACCTCAACACACCCCAAAAAGCCCCTAGCTCACCATGCTCCATAGTACATCAGAAGGCTTGTTTCTAGCCCTAGATTTGCTACTTTCGCTTGTAGGCACCCGCAGCAGCTGCTATTCACGACTAAATGTAGCGCCTCCAGCAATAGTTCCACATATCACTGTTGGGACTGCAATAACGCCTTCGAGTAAATCGCGGTATTAGCCATCGGTCTGCGCAATGTATCCTCTCTGGTCGAAACGTCTCCCCCTCTGCCCTGCTCCATCACTCCGACCATACCTCCGCCCCAAGATTTGTTGGGAAGCAATAGCACCAGATGAAGTGAGTGTGAATGAGCAAAAAAAGTGGGATTTCTCGATCAGTGACACATCGAGCCCCCAAGCGCGATGGCGTAAGCTCTGTGTAAACATGTCATCTTACAAGCTTCCTCCATAATCTCGATGCCCCTCTTTCGAACATTACCTAGTAGTTGTTAAACTTTATAACAGCCATAAAAAAAGCCAAAACCATTCTTCTAAGACCAGCCTTTATTCCCTAGATCGCCATGCATACTAGCCGTACACTCTATACAAAATCATCCTCAATTGACAGTAGCTTGCACGAATTCTGAATGGCCGCCATTGAAAACACACTGACCTATCTCACTTTAGGGCTTATAGATACAGCTGCGTTCAAAATTGTCTAACAAATTATACTGCAAAACTTCAGCCATCCATTATGTGCATACCATGCAGCCGCTTTCCAAAAAAAATTTCCCATTAAACCCCAACGTATTCACAGATGCAAAATGAGCGTAAGGTACACCTTTCACTGCTCAACAGAGGTCGTTGACCTACATGCCAGTTGAACTGCCAAGTGCAGTCTTTCGGTCGGGCCTGGCCCATTACCTTTTGCTTATGTAATGTTTGCCTCGCTGTCGCCCTCTAGAGTTCCCACAAACAAAGAAATACACACTTTGTGGCCTTAGTATTACCGTAACTGGACGTACCTAGAAGCCAAGGAGATTAACTATTCAAGGTCCCCAACACAGATTCCACATGAATAGGATACTCATATTGAACCAGCCAGCATAACAAACTAGTCTTCATAGTTTCATAAGTTTCACTCATATCCTATGGCCCCCATGCGCAATTAAGCGGGCAACACATCTGGAAGCTTGATTTCCTTATGCAGAAAGAACGCCGCCTTTAGCGTGTTTTTTCCCTGAATCCTTCAAATGAAACAGCCTCCTAGCACTACTCGGTCATCATCAAGTGCTGAGCAGACACAAACGCTTGCTTCCATGAGTGTCGTCAACATCAAAGCCAGACTAACCAGAGACCGTTGATGGTCAAATACTTGAGAAAGCTTTAAAGTTCTTATGTCTACGACGAAACGTGCGACTGATGAGAACTCACTTCTTCGTAGCAAATTCATTCCTTGAGACAGCATGAATTAATCCAAGGACTTCACTTTTACTCCATATTAGGGTCAGATGCTATGCCGCGTCCTATCAGCCAAAGCGATCATGAATTAGCCCCATTTCACCTGACTGATGAATTTCGGGCCTCTCTTCTGTATAGTCTGCCAATTTACTTGAAAGTCTCGTATCCATGGGATCTATCCTCCTACTTTCTGCAATCAACTGGAATTTACACTTGCCTATAGAACACTTGCCAATTGCCCGAACATTTGCGAGCATGGCGAGATCAGGACCTATGGCTAGGCCACAGGCCTGATGGACAGAAGGGCTACGTACAGGATCACCTGCATCATTGTAGCTCGCGACCCTTTTTACTGATATCCTTTAGATGTTAGCTGAGGCCCCAGACCACAGTAGCATGTCTCAGTACTAGCTGATCGAATTGTTCACGCCAAAACCATATGCCCGGATGCCTCGCAATGGCCAATTAACGCCTGAAGGGCGCTTTAGCCACGTATTCAATTCCATTATCGATGTGCGTGTCACACTAGCGTGCGATATGCCATTTCTACCATGAGCGGGTCCCCCACTCTCTTATCTTGACCCAATCACCTATACGGCCACTTGCAAGCTAATGCAGATAATGCACCCTGCCCCCATTAACTATCTCTTTAGGCTCCAAGAGGTGAGATTTTTTCACTTAGACTGTCAGGGGCTAAAAATTCCACATATGTACAAAAAACGTCACGAGCATTCACACAGTTACGGCCGCATCCATCACTAGCCCGCGGTACAACTACGGTACTATATACGCGCTAAACCCACTAAAATTAGGACTCTACTAAAATCAAACACATCATATCTGCCAAAGAACAAATAAAATGTCTTAAACTATATGCTCAATAGCTAGTACGATCAAGCACTGGTTTAAAATTATCAATAAAAAAAAAAAAAATAAAATGTACACTACACAGCCCTTCTGCTATGATGACCTTACAAGCCTCCCTCCCCCTCCTCGCCAACAAATACGCAGCGCGGCCACACCCTTCCCCTCTCTGCTCCTCAATGCTGCTCACTGCCCCACAAACCACACTGACTCAAAAAAAAACACTGCTCTACTGCACTGTCCTCTGCTAAATAAGCTCCATCAAATAGGCTTCTCTTGATGAGAAAATAAACAAGATTCAAGAGTTTAAAATGAAAACATTGGTTGAAACCTATTTCTAGCGTCCCGATTTTTATTTTACCCATTTATTTTATCGATGAATTGCCGTCTACTTACTATCTCATGGTTCTTAAATAAAACTGGACGTGTGCGTGATAGAGTTTTAACTTAGAACATCAGATTCAAGTTCAGCTAGGTTCGATTTACCTATACATCAGCCCTTCATTTAGTCCCAGCAACAGAAGAACCATAATCTTCGATTTTTTTTTTTTTGTATCGACCTAGGTTGTTCTATGTACACTGCTCGTTTGACCAGTTGCACACGGACGTCTTTGTGTTTACGTTTTTCCCGTGTGTGTCTACTGCGTGCGTGTGTGATTCAGTTTGTATTGTGATTCTGTTGCCTGTGGTGTCGTGTGTAATACGTGGCTGCATGGTGTGCCACGTAAACAAACATTGGTTGACACAATCAGGGTTTAGGGTATTGCCCGAAAATAGCCTGTGCAAATGGGCCCTTATATAGGTATCATCCCTTCCCCCCGTCAAAACCCATCAGCGATGAATGCTGGGATGAGGACGGCGGAGAGATGGCGATGTCGAGTTGGGATATTGCAGGATAGGGCTAAAGGAGGATTGAGGAGTTCAGGCGATGGGGATATTAAATATTAAGAGGATCTATAATCAAAGCAGGATAAGATGAAAGCTTGAGAGACAATCCTGCGGAGGAAAAGGAAATTGGGCGATGTTGAATGCATTGAAGAGTTTGGATGCGGCGGGTTTAAGTAGATAACTGATAGGTTCTAAAGTGCAACTATAAGTGCTTATAACAATCATAGACATCTGGCCGTCCTATCTAGCTACCTACATTTCTACTTTCCCGATATATTAGATGACTTTTTAGGGATAGGCGCCTTGATGGCGCAGCCAACCCGAGAGGCTAATAGACGGAAAATGTTTTTTGCCCCTACTCTTATTGAATGATGCCGATAAAATGATAAGACTTGATAACACGAGAGAAAAAAATAAAAAAAGAAAAAAAAAAACAAAAAAAAAAAAAAAAAAAAAAAAAAAAAAAAAAAAACACAAATCCCCCTCCCCCCTCCCCCTAAAAACCCCAAAAAGATAAAACAAAAAAAATGAAAAAAAAAACCAAAAAAAACAAAAAAAAAAAAAAAAGAAATAAGAAAAAAAAAACAAAAAACAAAAAGAAACATAAAATAAATAAACAACAAAAAAACAAAAAAAAAAAAAAAAGAAAAACAAAAAAAAAAAAAAAAAAAAAAAAAAAAAAAAAAAAAAAAACAAAAGAAACGAAGAAAAAAAAAATAAAAGAAAAAAAAAAATCCCCTCTTCTTTCAACAAAAAAAAAAAAAAAAATAAAAAAACAAAATAAAGAATAAAAGAAAACACAACACCCCCCACCAAAAAAAAAAAAAAAAATAAAAAAAAAAAACACACACAAAAAAAGAAAAACCGTAAAAATAAAAAAAAAAAAAACAAAAAAAAAAAGAAAAAAAAAACACCCCCAAAAAAAAACAAGAAACAAAACAAAAAAAAAAAAAAAAAAAAAAAAAAAAAAAAAAAAAACCCCCTCCTCCCTCTCCCCCCCAACAAGAAAAAACAAAAAAAAAAAAAAAAAAAAAGAACAAAACCCCCCCCCCAAAAAAAAAAAAAAAAAAACAAAAAAAAAAAACAAAAAAAAAAAAGAACAGAAGAAAACCGTGAAAGAAAGAAAATAGCGACAATCCAAGAATGTTAAGTAATGGATAGGTATGTGTGTGCGGTAGGTGTTGTGTGGGCTTGTGTGTATTTTCGTGTAGTGTCCGTGTGCTGTGTCGCTCAAGTGTAGTCGCTGTGGTGTGATGTGTTGTGCTGTTGTCCCTTGGTGTCGTAGTTCAGTGTGTGTTGTGCTTGTAGTTGTATTCTTTCCCTTGTTTGTGCTTGTCAGTATGTTGTGTAGTCAGTCGTGGCTGCTACCACTGTCGTGTGCTAGATTTATTGTGTAGCTATAGGTGTGCTTAAAGCATACCCCACCTAAGTCCTTTCTTTTTATGGTTGTCTTAGTACTAGTGTCTCTGTACTGGGGTTTATTCTTGGGTGTGTACCAACATGTGAAGTCGTTTCCTGGGACTTTTTTGGTTTTGACTTCAGGCTTTGTTACCCTGCTTGTAGGGTTCGGACTGGTTAAGGAAGCCCTTTAGGCATTTGATTAATAAGCGTATGTTTGTAGCCCTCTGTTGTTTGCTGTTTTGCTAGGGGCACCATCACCGCCTCCATGATCTTACCGCCCCATCGATATGTAGGTTTATGGTTCTGTTGGGGTTTGATTACGTGGGGGTTTCCGTTTTTGTTTCTGGTTTTGTGAGTGATTCCCGCCAGGGCAGTTTACCGTGAGGCGATACCAGTCCAGGGCGGTTCGGGGTCGGCTTGGGAGTGTCGGAGGCAACAGGGGCGGGCACACCGGGCCCACAGCCTAGAATAGTAGCACTCATAGGTATGAGGCGCCGCACCTACACCTGTGGATTTAGGTGGAGATCGTTTTATGCTCTATATAGTAGCATTTGCGTAGGCGCGCTTTAGCTACGGGGCTTGCAGTGCTCTGAGTGTGCTGCAGTAGTGCGCCTCGTGACGTCGTAGTCGCTGGGTGGAGTTAGGTATGGGGTGTGTGGTTGTGGCTCCCCGCACCCCCGCCCATAGTCGTGGCACCCCCAAGCCAGTTGCAATCGCAGATCCGTGGTGGATGCAGATTTGTCTCTGTGTAGTCGTCTTGGCCGTGTTAGGGGCGTAGCGTGACGTTGCGCGTAATCCCGTATCCGCTCTGCAGTATTTGCCCTGTAGGCCCCCGCAGTACAAGTCCGCAGTCATTACATTCTATTGTTTGCTCCTGTGTTGCACTGTTGGACCCCCGCAACCCACGCCTAAAGTCCTCGTTGAGGTTTTTGTAGATGTTTAGCCGATGTGAAGCCCGCTAGTCCACGTGGAAGCTCGTGGCGTTTGTGTGTTGCACCTGTGGCCCTCCGCATAGTCTGTGGGTTGTGCTTGCTGCTTGCTTGTAGGGCCGCAGTCGTTGCGGTTTGTTGTGTGTGGCTGTTGCGGCCCGCCAGTCTTGGTTTGTCCCGTGATGACCTGTAGTGAATCGCCAATCCGCTAGTTAATACGCTTTAAGATCCAGTGTTGCCCCCTTACGACTGCGTTAGGCTGAAAAAGGCTGTTTGAGATCCGGGAGCTATAGCCTAATCATTAAAGGTAAAAAAAAAAAACATTCGGGATATTTCGCCCGCCTCCCGAAATACCCGGACGGATGTCTTCGGACGTCCATTGAGAATAAATAGCAGAAAATACTATTGTGTTGGGAGTTTGCGCGACATTTGTTTGCTGCTTTGACGGAAAGATCGACTTCAGCAAACCGCCCAAAGCCAGCAACCAAAATTTACACTTCCGCCCAAATCCGCCAAACGATATTCGAACTTCCGCCAATTTGCAGGAACCGGATAGTTGCCCGGGGTTGCCTGGAAAGTAGATCTTTGCGCCGAAGTAAGTGCCCCCACCTCTGATTTCAAGTAATACACTATTTTTGAATTATCATACAGGTAAACCTAAATTATTTTCAGTATGTATTAGTGGATCGAGTTTAGCCATAAAAATTATGAATGGCGGCAAAGTAAATTCCATTCCAATATTTCTAATCATCCAGGTCTGCGCGCGACGAAAGGACCCACTACTTACATGGAGAATACTACGTGAGAATAATATCTTACTATAGCAATAATTATTATTGCAAGTTTGCCACTTTGCCAATGTCTTAGAGATAATACTCGAAATAATCCAAAACAACACATCCGTGACTCGGACGCCATTAGCAGCCAGGCCTCATGCTGCAATATGTTCTCTTTCCAAAGAAAGTTGCATTGACTCGCTGTTCTCTGTAAGCGTGACAAAGAACATGAGCGCGTATACGTCTGGGGCTGACCCCGTCTAGAGTGACAAAAAGAAGGAGCGCCCGTATATGTATGCCTGCCAGCTTATGGTGCACGAGGGTAATGAGTTGAGCCTCAGTAACAATGACCTGGAGAGTAGCCGGCGTTGGAGTGATGGACTCTCCCATAGGACGGTAGTGTCCGAGCAGGACACTAGCCCATACTCGCACGCCACGCTTACCCATAGCCCGTTGCGCTACCACTCCTCACCCCATCTTATTAATATAACGGTCGGCATTTACTAAACTATTAATTTATTTATATGTTTAGCTTGTGTAATATTATGTTCATATGTCTATTTCTATTTTGTATTTGTTTTATAAGATTATTGATATTTTCGGGCAAAATCCATTTGCAATATTCGCTAAACAACTACGAGTTGGGAGTGCGCACTATAGCCGAAATGCCGACGATATTCGAAAAAGCATCGTCGAATAGTTTGCAATTGCGAATTGCGGAATGCGATAATATTCGG
>JACEEZ010005007.1:0-20503 GCA_016584305.1 Chionoecetes opilio
TATAGTATTTCAGTGGTTTATTCAGGTACGGTACAACGGACCTATGCTTACCTTCAGATAAACGACTGCATAAATACATGAATAATCCCGTCTAAATCTTGGGACAAAATCCCAATGTGTGGCACCCTTGATTCACCTCAACCGTCTCTCGCAAGCGACTTGCTCCCTTCGCCCCAGCTATTTCAACTCCCAACCACAACCATACCTCAACCCAATACGTTTGGGTTAATATTAGATATAATGCCGGATGCAATTTCTACAACCTTGATGTTGGTGTGATTTGCATCCAAGTCTGTAATGATCATCGTTTTTCTCACATTCCCGCACTGGTGGCACTAAAATTGATTTGCTCCCGCAGTTTCAGGGATAAGAATTATTATCCTCCAGTATAAAACAAATATGTGGGAGTTGGATCTGGTCATTGATAGGTGCATCATATTGGAATCTGGTCCATATTTGGTCCGTCATTATCTTGCAACTTTTAAGGGTAGAGCAGCTTGGAGTAAGATCCTTAGATGTGGTTGGTCAATCATCTTGGAACTTTTACGGGTAATAGAGCTTGGAGTTAGATCTGGACCATGGTTGGTCATTCATCTTGGAACTTTTAAGAGTTGTACAGCTTGGAGTTAGATCTGGGCCATTATTGGTCCCCCATATTTGAACTTTTAAGAGTAGTAGACTATAAGGTCGGAGTAGGATGGTAGGATGCTCTTCAGGATTGGCGATCGGGCGCTCCTTCCAACGAGTGTTCCCCATGATTAATTAATTATTTATTAATTAACCATTAGCTATCTATCTTTATTTCTGGATGTGTTTTAGTTTTGTTTCCATTTTTTTCTCCCCTCATATATTCACCTGTATCGCTGTCTCACCTTTCTCATATATCCCTGTTGTTTTGTTGTTGTTGTGGTCTTTTTTTTATGGTGTTTGTTTTGCTGTAATGAGACTTTTGTTCTCGTTTTTGTGTGTTTTTGATCATCGGGTGTTCCTTTGTTTCATGAGGGTGTGTGTTAGTGTGTGTGTGTGTGTGTGTGTGTGTGTGTGTGTGTGTGTGTGTGTGTGTGTGTGTGTGTGTGTGTGGTGTGTGTGTGTGTGTGTGTGTGTGTGTGTGTGTGTGTGTGTGTGTGTGTGTGTGTGGGTGTGTATGTGTGGTGTTTGTGTTTGTTGTGTGTGTTGTGTGTGTGTGTGTGTGTGTGTGAGTGTGTGTGTGTGAGTTGTGTGTGTGTGTGTGTGTGTGATGTGTGTGTGTGTGGTGTGTGTATGGTGTGTGTTTGGTGTTTGTGTGTGTAAGTGTGTGTGTGTGTGTGTGTTTGTGTACGTGTGTGTGTGTGTGTGTGTGTGTGTTGTGTGTGTTTGTGTGTGTGTGTTGTGTGTGGTGTGTGTTGTGGTGCGATGTGGTGTGTTTGTGTATGTGTTTTGTGTGTGTGTCTGTGTGTGTGTGTTTGTGTGTGGTGGGTGGTGTTTTTTAGTTGTGTTTTTTAGTAAATTTTTTTGGATTTGTGTTTTTTTGTTTCTCTGTCACTCATTGTTCTTTTTCTCTTCTTTTTACCGTATTCTTTCCATGTATGCAGTTTCCTCCTGAATGATGTGTATCTTATACTGAGTATTTTCTATTATAATATCTCTTTCTATATCACGTTTCCATCTTTGTATACGTCGTCTTTTATATATACTTATAAATCTTTATTTCCTTGGTAAAATGTTCTTAAATTTGATTTCATTCCATTCCAACGCCCTTCAGAACTTTCTTGGTCAACACTCTTTATAGACTATATTCTTCAATTCTTATTCAGGAATGCCTTGTCATAGTCCATCCAGTTACCTGGCTGTGGAGCCTTCCTGAAGCTCTTGCTGAGCTACTGCGAAACCGAAACCGCAGTTTTCAATTGCATACAAAAACCAGCCTGACATTCGAAAAGTCTACTTATTGAGTCCCATATACGTCTTGATGGTCAGCTTCCGATAACCACACCACCATCCTGCCCTCATTACGCGTGCGCGATATTACCATCCTTGGTTATTTGGCCAAAAGATCTGGATTAGGTCTTGGCGTTGGGAATTTGTTCTATCTTTGGACTTTTGAAGGGATTAGTCAAGTATTTATTCAGTGGTGTTATATCAAGGTAACGGTACACGGAACATATGCTTACCTTCAGATAACGACTGCATAAATCCATGAATAATCCCGTCTAAATCTTGGACAAAATCCCAATGTGTGGCACCCTTGATTCACCTCAACCTTCTCTCTCAAGCGACTTGCTGCCATCGCCCCAGCTATTTTCAACCCCACCACAACCATACCTTCAAACCATACGTTTGGGTTAAAATTAGATATAATGACGGATGCAGATTTCTACAACCTTGATGTTGATGTGATTTTGCATCCATCTGTAATGATCCTGTTTTTCATCACATTCCCTTCCCGCACTGTGGCACTAAAAATTTTTGCTCCCGCAGTTTCAGGATAATAATTATTATCCTCCATTATTAAACAAATATTGGGAGTTTGGATCTGGTAATTGATAGGTGCATCATATTGGAATCTGTCCATATTTGGTCCGTCATTATCTTGCAACTGTTAAGGGTAGAACAGCTTGGAGTAAGATCCTTAGATGTGGTTGTCAATCATCTTGGAACTTTTACGGGTAATAGAGCTTGGAGTTAGATCTGGACCATGGTTGGTCATTCATCTTGGAACTCTTAAGAGTTGTACAGCTTGGAGTTAGATCTGGGCCATTATTGGTCCCCCATATTTGAACTTTTAAGAGTAGTAGACTATACAGGTCGGAGTAGGATGGTAGGATGCTCTTCAGGATTATCGATGCGGCGCTCCCTCCAACGAGTGTTCCCCATGATTAATTAATTATTTATTAATTAACCATTAGCTATCTATCTTTATTTCTAGATGTGTTTTAGTTTTGTTTCCATTTTTTTCTCCCCTCATATATTCACCTGTATCGCTGTCTCACCTGTCTCATATATCCCTGTTGTGTTGTTGTTGTTGTGGTCTGTTTTTTATGGTGTTTGTTCTGCTGTAATGAGACTTTTGTTCTCATTTTTGTGTGTTTTTGATCATCGGGTGTTCCTTTGTTTCATGAGGGTGTGTGTTAGTGTGTGTGTGTGTGTGAGTTGTGTGTGTGTGTGTGTGTGTGTGTGTGTGTGTGTGTGTGTGTGTGGTGTGTGTATGTGTGTGTGTGTATGTGTGTGTGTGTGTGTGTGTGTGTGTGTGTGTGTTTGTGAGTGTGTGTGTGTGAGTTGTGTGTGTGTATGTGTGTGTGTGTGTGTGTGTGTGGTGTGTGTATGTGTGTGTGTTTGGATGTGTGTGTAAGTGTGTGTGTGTGTGTGTGTGTACGTGTGTGTGTGTGTGTGTGTGTGTGTGTGTGTGTGTGTGTGTGTGTGTGTGTGTGTGTGTGTGTGTGTGTGTGTGTGTGTGTGTGTGTGTGTGTGTTTGTGTGTGTGTGTGTGTGTGTGTGTGTGTGTGTGTGTGTGTGTGTGTGTGTGTGTTGTGTGGTGAGTGTGTGTGTGTGTGTGTGTGTGTGTGTGTGTGTGTGTGTGTGGTGTGTGTATGTGTGTGTGTGTGTTTGTGTGTGTAAGTGTGTGTGTGTGTGTGTGTGTTCACGTGTGTGTGTGTGTGTGTGTGTGTGTGTGTGTGTGTGTGTGTGTGTGTGTGTGTGTGTGTGTGTGTGTGGTGTGTGTATGTGTGTGTGTGTGTTTGTGTGTGTAAGTGTGTGTGTGTGTGTGTGTGTGTGTACGTGTGTGTGTGTGTGTGTGTGTGTGTGTGTGTGTGTGTGTGTGTGTGGTGTGTGTGTGTTGTGTGCGATGTGTGTGTTTGTGTATGTGTTTGTGTGTGTGTCTGTGTGTGTGTGTTTGTGTGTGGGTGGGTGTGTGTGTTTTAGTTGTGTTTTATAATTATATTTTGTTGATTTGTGTTTTTGTGTTTCTCTGTCACTCATGGTTCTTTTCCTCCTTCTTGTTTACCTTATTCATTTCCATGTATGCAGTTTCCTCCTGAATGATGTGTATCTTAATACTGATTATTTTCTATTATAATATATCTTTCTATATCACGTTTCCATCTTTTGTATACGTCGTCTTTTATATATATTTATAAATCTTTATTTCTTGTAGATGTTCCTTAAATTTGATTTCATTCCACGCCCTTCATAACTTTCTTGGTCAACACTTCTTTATAGACTACCTTCTTCAATTCTTATTCAGGAATTCCTTGTCATAGTCCATCCAGTTAACCCGTGGGCTGTGGCAAGCCTTCCTGAAGGCTCTGCTGAGCTACTGCGAAACCGAAACCGCAGTTTTCAATTGCATACAAAAACCAGGCCGACATTCGTAAAAGTCTACTTATTGTGTCACATATACGCCTTGATGTCAGTTCTCGATAACACACACCACCATCTGCCTCATTACGCTGTACGCAGATATTTACCAATCCTTGGTTATTTGCCAAAAGATCTTGGGATGTAGGTCTTGGCGTTGGGATATTTTGTGTCTATCTTGGGACTTTTGAAGGGATTATTCAAGTATATATTCAGTGGTTTATATCAAGGTACGGTACAACGTAACCTATGCTTACCTTCAGATAAACGACTGCATAAATACATGAATAATCCCGTCTAAATCTTGGGACAAAATCCCAATGTGTGGCATCCTTGAATTCACCTCAACCGTCTCTCGCAAGCGACTTGCTGCCCTTCGCCCCAGCTATTTCAACTCCCAACCACAACCATACCTCAACCCAATACGTTTGGGTTAAAATTAGATATAATGCCGGATGCAGATTTCAACAAACTTGATGTTGATGTGATTTGCATCCAATTCTGTAATGATCACGGTTTTTCTCACATTCCCGCACTGGTGGCACTAAAAATTTATTTGCTCCCGCAGTTTCAGGATAGAATTATTATCCTCCTGTATAAAACAAATATGTGGGAGTTGGATCTGGTCATTGATAGGTGCATCATATTGGAATCTGGTCCATATTTGGTCCGTCATTATCTTGCAACTTTTTAGGGTAGAACAGCTTGGGGTAAGATCCTTAGATGTGGTTGGTCAATCATCTTGGAACTTTTAGGGTAATAGAGCTTGGAGTTAGATCTGGACCATGGTTGGTCATTCATCTTGGAACTTTTAAGAGTTGTACAGCTTGGAGTTAGATCTGGGCCATTATTGGTACCCCATATTTGAACTTTTAAGAGTATTAGACTATACAGGTCGGAGTAGGATGGTAGGATGCTCTTCAGGATTGGCGATGCGGCGCTATCCCTCCAAACGCGTTGTTCCCCTGGGGTGAAACATTTAAATTTTTTTTTTAAAAATTATTTATTATTAACACATTAGCTATCTAGCTTTTATTTCCTAGATGTGTTTTTAGTTTTTGTTTTTCCATTTTTGTCTCCCCTCATATATTCACCGGTATCGCTGTCTCACCGTTCCTCATATATCCCTGTTGTTTTGTTGTTGTTGTGGTCTTTTTTTTATGGGGTTCGTTTTTGCCTGTTAATGGAGACTTTTGTTCTCGTTTTTGTGGTTTTTGATCTCGGGTGTTTCCTTTTGTTTTCATGAGGGTGTGTTAGTGTGTGTTAGTGTGTGTGTGTGTGGTGTGTGTGTGTGTGTGTTGTGTGTGTGTGTGTGTGGTGTGTGTGTGTGTGTGTGTGTGTGTGTGTGTGGTGTGTGTGTGTGTGTGTGTGTGTTGTGTGTGTGTGTGTGTGTGTTGAGTGTGTGTGTGTGAGTTGTGTTGTGTGTGTGTGTGTGTTGTGGTGTGGTGTGTGTGTGTGTGTGTGTGTGTGTTGTGTTTGTATGTGTGTGTGTGGTGTTGTTGTGTAAAGTGGGTGTGCGTGTGTGTGTGTGTACGTGTGTGTGTGTGTGGGTGTGTGTGTGTGTGTTTGTGGTGTGTGTTGTGTGGCGATGTTGTTGTTTGTGTTGTTTTGTGTGTGTGTCTGTGTTGTTGTGTTGTGTGTGGGTGGTTGTGTGTGTTTTAGTTGTGTTTTTATAATTATAGTTTGTTGTTTGGTTTTTGTGTTTCTCTGTCACTCATGGTTCTTTTCCTCCGTCTTGTTTACCTTATTCATTTCTATGTATGCAGTTTCCTCCTGAACGATTTTATCTAATACTGTTATTTTCTATTTAATATAAATCTTTCTATGTCAGTTTCCATCTTTGTATACGTCGTCTTTATATATATTTCTAAATCTTTATTCTTGTAGATGTTCCTTTAAATTGATTTCATTTTCCACGCCCTTCATTGACTTCTTGTCAAACACTCTTTATAGCCTGAACTACCTTCTTCAAAGATCGTATCAGGAATTTCCTTTTCAGAGTCCCACCATCCAGTTAACCCGGGGCTTGTGGTAAGCCTTCCGAAGTCGCTCTGCTGAGCTACTCGCGAAACCGAAACCCAGTTTTCAATTGCATACCCAAACCAGCCACATTCGTAAAAGTCTACTTATTGTGTCCACATATACCTTGATGTCAGCTCTCGATAACACACACCCTACCATCTGCCTAACTACGATGTACGCAGATATTTCCAAGTCCTTGGTTTTATTTGCCAAGATCTTGGGATGTAGGTCTTGGCGTTGGGATATTTTGTGTCTATCTTGGGACTTTGAAGGGATTATTCAAGTATTTAGTCATATGGGTTATTCAAGGTACGTACAACGGAACCTATGCTTACCTTCAGATAAACCCTTGCAAAATACATGAATATTCCCGTCTAAATCTTGGGACAAATCCCAATGTGTGGGCAACCTTGATTCACCTCAACCGTCGCTCGGCAAGCGACTTTGCTGCCTTTTCGCCCATCTATTTCAACTCCCAACCACACCTACCTCAACCCAATACGTTTTGGTTAAAATTAGATATAATGCCGGATGCAGATTTCTACAACCTTGAGTGATGTTATTGCATCCAATTCTGTAATGATCACTTTTTTTTCACATTCCCGCACTGGTGGCACTAAAATTGATTTGCTCCCGCAGTTTCAGGATAAGAATTATTATCCTCCAGTATAAAACCAATCTGTGGGAGTTGGCTCTGGTCATTGATAGGTGCATCATATTGGAATCTGGTCATATTTGGTCCGTCAATTATCTTGCACTTTTAAGGGTATAACAGCTTGGGAGTAAGATCCTTAGATGTGGTTGGTCAATCATCTTGACCTTTTACGGGTAATACGCTTGAGTTAGATCTGGACCATGGTTGTCATTCATCTTGAAACTTTTCAGAGTTGTACAGCTTTGGAGTTTAGATCTGGGCCATTATTGGTCCCTATTGGAACTTTTTATTAAGAGTAGTAGACCTATACCAGGCCGGAGTAAGGATGGTAGGATGTCTTCAGGATTGGCGATGCGGCGCTCCTCCAACGAGTGTGTTCCCCATGATTACATTATTATTTATTAATTAACAATTACTATCTATCTTTATTTTTGCGGATGTGTTTTAGTTTTGTTTCCATTTTTGAACTCCCCTCATATATTCACCTGTATCGCTGTCTCCCTTTCTCCATATATCCTGTTGTTTTTGTTGTTGTTGTGGTCTTTTTTTATGGTGTTTTGTTTTGCTTGATGAAGACTTTTGTTCATCGTTTTTTGGTGTGTTTTTTGATCATCCGGGTGTTCCTTTGTTTTCATGAGGTGTGTGTTAGTGTTGTGTGTGTGTGTGTGTATGTGTGTGTGTGTGTGTTTTGTGTGTGTGTGTGTGTGTGTGTGTGTGTGTGTTGTGTGTGTGGTGGTGTGTGTGTGTGTGTGTGTGTGTGTGTGTGTGTGTGTGTGGTGTGTGTGTGTGTGTGTGTGTGTGTGTGTGTGTGTGTGTGTGTGTGTGTGTGTGTGTGGGTGTGTGTGTGTGTGTGTGGTTGTGTATGTGTGTGTGTGTGTTTGTGTGTGTGGTAAGTTGTGTTGTGTGTTGTGTGTTTCACGTGTGTGTGTGTGTGTGTTTTGTGTGTGTGGTGTGTGTGTGTGTGTGTGTTGTGTGCGATGTGGTGTTTTTGTGTATGTGTTTTGTGTGTGTTCTGTGTGTGTTGTTTTGTGTGGGTGGGTGTGGTGTGTTTAGTTGTGTTTTATAATTAATTTTGTTGATTTGTGTTTTTGTTTTCTCTGTCCTCATGGGTTCCTTTTTCTCCTTCTTGTTTACCATATTTCCTTTCCATGTATGCAGTTTTTCCTCCTGAATGATGTGTATCTTATACTTTTATTTTCTATTAATAATATATCTTCTATATCCGTTTCCATCTTGTGTATACGTCGTCTGTTATATATATTTATAACTTCTTTATTTCTTGTAGATTTACATAAATTTGATTTCATTCCACGCCCGTCATTAATTTCTTGGTCACACCTTTATAGACTTACCTTCTTCAATTCTTATTCAAGAATTCTTGTCATAGTCCATCCATTAACCCGTGGGACGTGGCAAGCCTTCCTGAAGGCTCTGCTGAGCTACTGCGAAACCGAAACCGCAGTTTTCAATTGCATACAAAAACCAGGCCGACATTCGTAAAAGTCTACTTATTGTGTTACATATACGCCTTGATGTCAGCTCTCGATAACACACATTAACCATCTGCCTCATTACGCTGTACGCAGATATTTACCAATCCTTGGTTATTTGCCAAAAGATCTTGGGATGTAGGTCTTGGCGTAGGGATATTTTGTGTCTATCTTGGGACTTTGAAGGGATTATTCAAGTATTTATTCAGTGGTTTATATCAAGGTACGGTACAACGGAACCTATGCTTACCTTCAGATAAACGACTGCATAAATACATGAATAATCCCGTCTAAATCTTGGGACAAAATCCCAATGTGTGGCACCCTTGAATTCACCTCAACCGTCTCTCGCAAGCGACTTGCTGCCCTTCGCCCCAGCTATTTCAACTCCCAACCACAACCATACCTCAACCCAATACGTTTGGGTTAAAATTAGATATAATGCCGGATGCGATTTCTACAACCTGATATGTTGATGTGATTTGTATCCAATCTGTTAATGTGAATCCTCGTTTTTTTCTCACATTCCCGACACTGGTGGCACTAAAAAATATGTCTCCCGCAGTTTCAGGATAAGAATTATTATCCTTTCCAAGTATAAAACAAATATGTTGAGTTGGATCTGGGTCATTATAGGTTGCATCAAATGGAATCTGGTCCATACTTTGGTCTCCGTCATTATCTTGCAACTTAAGGGTAGAAACAGCTTGAGTAAGGATCCCCCTTAGATGGGGTTTGTCACAATCATCTTGGAACTGTTACGGGTAATAGAGCTTTGGAGTTAGCATCTGGACCATGGTTGGGTCATTCCTCTTGGAACTTTAAAGAGTTGTACAAGCTTGGAGTTAGATCCTGGGCCATAATTGGTCCCCCAATTTGAACTTTTAAGAGTAGTAGGACTATACAGGCTGGGAGTAGTATGGTAGGATTGCTCTTCAGGATTGGCGAGCGGGCGCTCCCTCCAACGAGGTGTTCCCCATGATTAATTAAATGATTTATTAATTACCATAGTATCTATCTTATTTCTGATGTGTTTAGTTTTGTTTCCATTTGTTCTTCCATAAATTATCACCTGTATCGCTGTCTCACCTTCTCATATATCCCTGTGTTTGTTGTTGTTGTGGTCTTTTTTTTATGGTGTTGTTTGCTGTAATGAGACTTTGTGTTCTCGTTTTTGTGTGTTTTTGATCCTCGGTGTTCCTTTGTTCAGGAGGGTGTGTTGTTATTGTGTGTGTGTGTGTGTGTGTGTGTGTGGGTGGGTGTGTGTGTGGGCTGTGTGTGTGTGTGTGTGTGTGTGCGTTGTGTGTGTGGTGTGTGTGTGTGGTGTGCGTGTGTGGGGTTGTGTTGTGGTGTGTGTGTGTCGTGTGTGTGTGTGTTGGGTGTGTGTGTGTATGTGTGTGGTGTTGTGTGTGTTGTCTGTGTGTGGTGGTGTGTGTGTGTGGGTATGTGGTGGTGTGTGGAGTGTGTTGTGTGTGAGTGTGTGTGGTGTGTGTGTGTGGTGGGGTGTGTGTGTGTGTGTGTGGTGTGTGTGTGTGTGTGGGTGTTTCGGTGTGCGGATGTGTTGTGTTTGTGTATGTGTTTGTGTGTGTGTCTGTGTTGTGTGTTTGTTTGGTGTGTGGTGGGGTGGGTGTTTTAGTGTGTTTTATAATTATATTTTGTGATTTGGTGTTTGTGTTTCTCTGTCACTCATGGTTCTTTTCCTCATTCTGTTACCTTATTCATATGTATGCAGTTTCCTCCTGATGATGTGTATCTTCATATGAATATTTTTTAATTAAAGTTATTTCTATATCCCCACGTGTCCATCTTTTGTATACGTCTCTTTTGATATATATTATAAATCTTTTATTTTCTTGTAGATGTTCCTTAAATTTGATTTCATTCCACGCCCGTCATTAATTTCTTGGTCAAAACCACTCTTTTATTAGACTACCTTCTTCAATCGTATTCAGGAATAATTGTATAGTCCATCAAGTTTAACCCGTGGGCTGTGGCAAAGCTTCCGGAGGCTCTTGCCTGAGCTACTGCGAAAACGAACCGCAGTTTTTCAATTGCATACAAAAACCAGGCCGACATTCGTAAAAGTCTACTGATTGTGTAACATTACGCTTGATGTCAGCTCTCGATAACACACACCACCATCTGCCTAACTACCGATGTACCGCAAGATATTTAACAATCCTGGTTATTGGCCAAAAAGATCTTGGGATGTAGGTCTTGGCGTGGGATTATTTTGTGTCTTATCTTGGGACTTTGAAGGGATTATCAAGAATTATTCATGTGGTTTATATCAAGGTACGGACACGGAAACCTATGCTTTACCTTAGATAAACGGGACTGCATAAATACATGGAAAATCCCGTCTTAAATCTTGGGACCAAAATCCAATGTGTGGCACCCTGAATTCACCTCAACCGTCTCTCGAAGGCGACTTGCTGCCCTTGCCCCCAAGCTATTCAAACTCCCAACCACAACCATACCTCAACCAATACGTTTGGTTAATTTAAAAGTAGATTATAAATGCGCCTTGCAGATTTCTAAACCTTGCTTGTGATGTGATTTGCATCACAAATTCTGTAATGATCCACGTTTTTCTCACATTCCTGCCACTTGGTGGCACTAAAAAATTTTATTTGCTCCCGGCAGTTTCAGGGATAAAAATTATATCCTCCAGTATTAAAAACAAATATGTGGGAGTTGGATTGGTGATTGATAGGTGCATCATATTGAAATCCGGGCCATATTTGGTCCGTCATATCTTGCAACTTTTAAGGGTTTTTAGAACAGCTTGGAGTAAGATCTCTTAGACATGTGGTTGGTCAATCATCTTGTGAACTTTTACGGGTACAGAGCTGGAGTTAGATGTGACCATGTTGGTCATTCACTTGGAACTTTTAAGAGTTGTTACAAGCTGGAGTTAGATCTGGGCCATTATTGGTCCGCACATATTTGAAACTTTTAGGAGTAGAGACTATACAGGTCGGAGTATGGATGGTAGGATGCTCTCAGGATTATCGATTCGGCGCTCCTTCCAAAGACTTCGTCCCCATGATTACTTTAAATTATTATAAGGAACCAATAGCTATCTATCTTTAATTTCTGGATGTGTTTTAGTTGGTTTCCATTTTTTTTCTCCCTCATATATTCACCTGTATCGCTGTCTCACTTTTCACTATATTCCCTGTGTTTTGTTGTTGTTGTGTTTGGTTCTTTTTTTTGTGGTGTTGTTTTGCTGTAATGAGCTTTGTCTCGCTTTTTGTGTGCTGTTTGATCATCGGGTTTTCCTTTGTTCATGAGGGTGTTTTGTTAGTGTGGTGTGTGTGTGTGTGTGGTGTGTGTGTGTGTGTGTGTGTATTGGTGTGTGGTGTGTGTGTGTGGGCCTGACGTTGTGTGTGGTGTGTGGTGTGTGTGTGTGTGTGTGTGTGTGTGTGTGTGTGTGTTGTTTGTGTGTGCAGTGTGTGTGTGTGTGTGTGTGTGTGTGTGTGTGTGCTGTGTGTGTGTGTGTGTGAGTGTGTTGTGTGAGTTGTGGTGTGTGTGTGTGTGTGTGTGTGTGTGGTGGGTGCTCTGTGTGTGGTGTGTTATGTGTGTGTGTGTGTTGTGTGTGTAAGTGTTGTGTGTGTTGTGTGTCCGTTGTGTGTACGTGTGTGTGTGTGTGTGTGTGTGTGTGTGTGTGTGTGCGTGTGTGGTGTGCGAGGTGTGGTTTGTGATGTGTTTGTTGTGTGTCTGTGTGTGTGTGTTTGTGTCGTGGGTGGGTTGTGTGTGTTTTAGTTGTGTTTTATATTATATTTTGTTGATTGGGTTTTTGTGTGTCTCTGTCACTCATGGTTCTTTTCCTCCTTCTTGTTACCTTATTAATCCAATGTATGCAGTTTTCCTCCGAATGATGTGTATCTTAATAACTGATTATTTTATATTATAATATATATTTCATATCACGTTTCATCTTTTGTATACGGCGTCTTTTATATTATATTTATAAATCTTTATTTCTTGTAGATGTTCCGTAAATTTGATTTCTTCCACGCCCTCATTAAGTTATGGTCAACACTATTTATAGACTTACCTTCTTCAATTCTTATTCAGGAATTCCAGTCATAGTCCATCCAGGTAAACCGTGGGCTGTGGGCAAGCCTTCCTGAAGGCTCTGTGAGCTACTGCACGAACCGAAAACCGCATTTTTCAATTGCATAACAAAAACCAGGCCGACATTCGTAAAAGTCTACTTATTGTTGTCAAATATACGCTTGAGGTCAGGCCTCTCGATAAACACACACCACCACTGCCTTCATTACGATGTACCGCAGAGATTACCCAATCCTTGGTTATTTTGCCAAAGCTCCTTGGGATGTAGGTCTTGGGCGTTTGGGATATTTTGTGTCTATCTTGGGACTTTTGAAGGGATTATTTGCAAGTAATTTATTCAGTGGTTTATATCAAAGGTACGTACAACGGAACTATGCTTACCTTAGATAAACGACTGCCTAAATACATGAATAATCGTCTAAATCCTTGGGACAAATTCCAATGTGTGGCACCCCTGAATTCACCTCAACGTCCTCGCAAGCGACTTCTGCCTTCGCCCCAGCTATTTCAACTCCAACCACAACCATTACCTCAACCCAATACGTTGGGTGAAAATTAGATATATGCGGATGCAAATTTATACAAACCTTGATGTTGATGTGATTTTGCATCCAATTCGTAATGATCAACTGTTTTTCTCCACATCCGCACTGGGGCAGTAAAAATGATCGCTCCCGCAGTTTCAGGGATAGAAAATATTATCCTCCAGTATAAAAACAATATGTGGGAGTTGCATCTGGTCATTGATTGGTGCATCATATTGGAATCTTGGTCCAATTTGGTCCGGTCATTTACTTGCAACTTTTAAGGGTAGAACAGCTTGGAGTAAGATCCTTAGATGTGGTTGGTCAATCAACTTGGAACTTTTACGGGTAATAGAGCTTGGAGTTAGATCTGGACCATGGTTGGTCATTCATCTTGGAACTTTTAAGAGTTGTACAGCTTGGAGTTAGATCTGGGCCATTATTGGTCCCCCATATTTGAACTTTTAAGAGTAGTAGACTATACAGGTCGGAGTAGGATGGTAGGATGCTCTTCAGGATTGGCGATTCGGCGCTCCTTCCAACGAGTGTTTCCCATGATTAATTAATTATTTATTAATTAACCAATAGCTATCTATCTTTATTTCTGGATGTGTTTTAGTTTTGTTTCCATTTTTTCTCCCCTCATATATTCACCTGTATCGCTGTCTCACCTTTCTCATATATCCCTGTTGTTTTGTTGTTGTTGTGGTCTTTTTTTTATGGTGTTTGTTTTGCTGTAATGAGACTTTTGTTCTCGTTTTTGTGTGTTTTTGATCATCGGGTGTTCCTTTGTTTCATGAGGGTGTGTGTTAGTGTTAGTGTGTGTGTGTGTGTGTGTGTGTGTGTGTGTGTGTGTGTGTGTGTGTGTGTGTTGTGTGTGTGTGTGTGTGTGTGTGTGTGTGTGTGTGTGTGTGTGTGTGTGTGTGTGTGTGTGTGTGTGTGTGTGTGTGTGTGTGTGGTGTGTTGTGTGGTTGTGTGTGTGGTGTGTGTTGTGTGTGTGTGTGTTGTGTGTGTGTGTGTGTGTGTGTGTGTGTGTGTAGTGTGTGTGTGTGTGTGTTGTGTGTGTGTGTGTGTGTGTGTGTGTGTGTGCGTGTGTGTGTTGGTTGTGTGTGTGTGTGTGTGTGTGTGTTGTGTGTGTGGGTGGTGTGTGTGTTGTGTGGTTGTGTGTGTGTTATAATTATATTTTGTTGATTGTGTTTTTTGTGTTTCTCTGTCACTCACGGTTCTTTTCTCCTTCTGTGTTACCTTATTCATTCCATGTATGCAGTTTCTCCTGAATGATGTGTATCTTAATACGATTATTTTCTTTATAATATACTTCTATATCACGTTTCCATCTTGTATACGTCGTCTTTTGTATATATTTATAAATCTTTATTTCTTGTAGATTCCTAAATTTGATTTCATTCCACGCCCTTCATTAATTTCTTGGTCAACACTCTTATAGACTACCTTCTTCAATTCTTATTCAGGAATTCTTGTCATAGTCAACAGTTAACCGGGCTGTGGCAAAGCTTTCTGAAGGTTCTGCTGAGCTTTACTGCGAAACCAAACCGCAGTTTTCAATTGCATACAAAAACCAGGCCGACATCGTAAAGTCACTTATGTGTCACATATACGCCTTGATGTCAGCTCTCGAAAACACACACCACCATTATGCCTCATTACGATGTACGCAGATATTTACAATCCTTGGTTACATTTGCAAGATCTTGGGGATGTAGGTCTTGGCGTTGGATATTTTGTGTCTATCTGGGAATTTGACAGGGATTGATTCAAGTATTTATTCAGTGTTTATATCAAGGGTTTTTTTTTTTTACGGTACAACGCGAAACTATGTACCTTCAGATAAACGATGCATAAATACATGCCCAATAATCCCGTCTAAATCTTGGGACAAAATCCCAATGTGTGGCACCCTTGAATTCACCTCAACCGTCTCTCGCACGCGGGAGGACTTGCTGCCCTTCGCCCCAGGCTATTCAACTCCCAACCACAACATACATCAAACCCAATACGTTGGGTTAAAATTAGATATAATGTCGGGATTGCAGATCTCTACAACCTGAGTTGTGTGATTTGCATCAATATGTAATGATCATCGTTTTTCTCACATTCCTGCACTGTGGCACTAAAAAAATGATTTGCTCCCGCAGTTTCAGGGATAAGGAATTTATTATCCTCCAGTATAAAAAACAAAATATGTGAGTGGATTGGTCATTGATAGGTGCATCATATTGGAATCTGGTCCAATATTTGGTCCGTCATTATTCTTGCAAATTTTAAGGGTTAGAACAGCTTGGAGTAAGATCCTTAAGATGTGGTTGGTCAATCATCTTGGAACTTTTACGGGTAAATAGAGCTTGGAGTTAGATGACCATGGTGTCATTCATCTTGGAACTTTTAAGAGTTGTACAGCTTCGAGTAGATATGCGGGCCATTATTGGTCCACCATATTTGAACTTTTAAGAGTAGTAGACTCACAGTCGTGAGGAGGATGGGAGGATGCTTTCAGGATGGGAATCGGCGCTCCTTCCAACGAGTGCTTCCCATGATTAATTAATTATTATAATTAACCAATGGCTATCTATCTTTATTTCGGATGTGTTTTAGTTGTGTTCTCCTTTTTTTCTCCCCTCATATATTCACCTGTATCGCTGTGCTCACCTTTCCATATATCCCTGTTGTTGTTTGTTGTTGTGGCTTTTTTTATGGTGTTTATTTGCTGTTATGGAGACTTTTGTTCTCGTTTTTGTGTGTTTTTGATCATCGGGTGTACTTTGTTTAATGAGGGTAGTCGTGTTAGTGTGTGTGTGTGTGTGTGTTGTGTGGCTAATGTGTGTGTGTGTGTGTGGTGCTATTGTGTGTGTTTAGTGGTGTGTATGTGGGTGTGTGTGTGTGTGTGGGTGTGTGTGTGTCGTGTGTGTGTGTGTGTGATGTGTGTGTGTGGTGTGTGTGCTGTGATGTGTGTGTGTGAGTTGTGTGTTGTGTGTCGTGTGTGTCGTGTGTGGTGTGGTGGTGTGTGGTTTGGTGGTGTGTGTGTGTGGTGTGTGAGGTGTGTGTGTGGGTTTGGTGTGTAAGTGTGTGTGTGTGTGTGTGTGTACGTGTGTGTGTGTGTGTGTATGTGTGTGTGTGTGTGTGTGTGTGTGTGGTGCGATGTTGTGTGTTTGTGTATGGTTTGTGGTGTGTGTCTGTGTGTGTGTGTGTGTGTGTGGGTGGGTGTGTGGTTTTAGGTGTTTATAATGATATTTTGTTGATGTGTGTTGTTGTGTTTCTCTTGTCACTCATGGTTCTTTTCCTCCTTATTGTTTCCTTATTCATTTCATGTACGCAGTTTCTCCGGAATGATGTGTATATCTTAATACTGGATTATTTCTATTATAAATATATGTCTTTCTAATTCACGTTTCATTTTGTATTACGTCGTCTTTTATATAATTTATAAATCTTTTATTTCTTGTAGATGTCTTAAATTGATTGCATTCCACGCCTCATTAATTCTTGGACACACTCTTTATAGACGACCTCTTCAATTCTTATCAGGAATCCGTGACATATTTGTCCATCCAGATAACCCGTGGGCTGTGGCAAGCCTTTCTGAGGCTCTGCTGAGCTACTGCGAAACGAAACGACAGTATTTCAATTGCATAGCAAAACCAGGCCGACATTCGTAAAAGCTACTTATTGTGCAATATACGCTTGAGTCAGCTCTCGATAACACCAACCACATCTGCTCATTACGAGTACGCAGATATGACCAATCTTGGTTAATTGCCAAAAAGATCTTGGAAGTAGGTCTTGGCGTTGGATATTTTGTGTCTGATCTTGGGACTTTTGAAAAAAGGGATTATTCAAAGTATTTAGTCAGTGTTTTATTTCAAGGTACGGTACAACGGAACCTATGCTTACCTTCAGATAAAGACGGCATAAATACATGAATAATCCCGTCTAAATCTTGGGACAAGATCCCAATGTGTGGCACCCTTGAATTCACCTCAACCGTCTCTCGCAAGCGACTTGCTGCCCTTCGCCCCAGCTATTTCAACTCCCAACCACAACCATTCCTCAACCCAATACGTTTGGGTTAAAATTAGATATAATGCCGGATGCAGATTTCTACAACCTTGATGTTGATGTGATTTGCATCCAATTCTGTAATGATCATCGTTTTTCTCACATTCCCGCACTGGTGGCACTAAAAATTGATTTGCTCCCGCAGTTTCAGGGATAAGAATTATTATCCTCCAGTATAAAACAAATATGTGGGAGTTGGATCTGGTCATTGATAGGTGCATCATATTGGAATCTGGTCCATATTTGGTCCGTCATTATCTTGCAACTTTTAAGGGTAGAGCAGCTTGGAGTAAGATCCTTAGATGTGGTTGGTCAATCATTTTGGAACTTTACGGGTAATAGAGCTTGGAGTTAGATCTGGACCATGGTTGGTCATTCATCTTGGAACTTTTAAGAGTTGTACAGCTTGGAGTTAGATCTGGGCCATTATTGGTCCCCCATATTTGAACTTTTAAGAGTAGTAGACTATACAGGTCGGAGTAGGATGGTAGGATGCTCTTCAGGATTGGCGATTCGGCGCTCCTTCCAACGAGTGTTTCCCATGATTAATTAATTATTTATTAATTAACCAATAGCTATCTATCTTTATTTCTGGATGTGTTTTAGTTTTGTTTCCATTTTTTTCTCCCCTCATATATTCACCTGTATCGCTGTCTCACCTTTCTCATATATCCCTGTTGTTTTGTTGTTGTTGTGGTCTTTTTTTATGGTGTTTGTTTTGCTGTAATGAGACTTTTGTTCTCGTTTTGTGTGTTTTGATCATCGGGTGTTCCTTTGTTTCATGAGGGTGTGTGTTAGTGTGTGTGGTGGTGTGTGTGTGTGTGTGTGTGTGTGTGTGTTGTGTGTGGTGTGTGTGTGTGTGTGTGTGTGTGGTGTGTGTGTGTGTGTGTGTGTGTGTGTGTGTGTGTGTGTGTGTGTGTGTGTGTGTGTGTGTGTTGTGGTGTGTGTGTGTGGTTGTGTGGTGTGTGTGTGTGTGTGTGTGTGTGTGGTGGTGTGTGTGTGTGTGTGTGTATGTGTGTGTGTGTGTTTGTGTGTGTAAGTGTGTGTGTGTGTGTGTGTGCGTGTACGTGTGTGTGTGTGTGTGTGTGTGTGTGTGTGTGTGTGTTGTGTGCGATGTGTGTGTTTGTGTATGTGTTTGTGTGTGTGTCTGTGTGTGTGTGTTTGTGTGTGGGTGGGTGTGTGTGTTTTAGTTGTGTTTTATAATTATATTTTGTTGATTTGTGTTTTTGTGTTTCTCTGTCACTCACGGTTCTTTTCCTCCTTCTTGCTTACCTTATTCATTTCATGTATGCAGTTTCCTCCTGAATGATGTGTATCTTAATACAGATTATTTTCTATTATAATATATCCATCTATATCACGTTTCCATCATTTGTATACGTCGTCTTTTGTATATATTTATAAATCTTTATTTCTTGTAGATGTTCCTTAAATTTGATTTCATTCCACGCCCTTCATTAATTTCTTGGTCAACACTCTTTATAGACTACCTTCTTCAATTCTTATTCAGGAATTCCTTGTCATAGTCCATCCAGTTAACCCGTGGGCTGTGGCAAGTTTTCCTGAAGGCTCTGCTGAGCTACTGCGAAACCGAAACCGCAGTTTTTAATTGCATACAAAAACCAGGCCGACATTCGTAAAAGTCTACTTATTGTGTCACATATACGCCTTGATGTCAGCTCTCGATAACACACACCACCATCTGCCTCATTACGATGTACGCAGATATTTACCAATCCTTGGTTATTTGCCAAAAGATCTTGGGATGTAGGTCTTGGCGTTGGGATATTTTGTGTCTATCTTGGGACTTTTGAAGGGATTATTCAAGTATTTATTCAGTGGTTTATATCAAGGTACGGTACAACGGAACCTATGCTTACCTTCAGATAAACGACTGCATAAATACATGAATAATCCCGTCTAAATCTTGGGACAAAATCCCAATGTGTGGCACCCTTGTATTCACCTCAACCGTCTCTCGCAAGCGACTTGCTACCCTTCGCCCCAGCTATTTCAACTCCCAACCACAACCATACCTCAACCCAATACGTTTGGGTTAATATTAGATATAATGCCGGATGCAAATTTCTACAACCTTGATGTTGATGTGATTTGCATCCAATTCTGTAATGATCATCGTTTTTCTCACATTCCCGCACTGGTGGCACTAAAAATTATTTGCTCCCGCAGTTTCAGGGATAAGAATTATTATCCTCCAGTATAAAACAAATATGTGGGAGTTGGATCTGGTCATTGATAGGTGCATCATATTGGAATCTGGTCCATATTTGGTCCGTCATTATCTTGCAACTTTTAAGGGTAGAGCAGCTTGGAGTAAGATCCTTAGATGTGGTTGGTCAATCATCTTGGAACTTTTACGGGTAATAGAGCTTGGAGTTAGATCTGGACCATGGTGGTCATTCATCTTGGAACTTTTAAGAGTTGTACAGCTTGGAGTTAGATCTGGGCCATTATTGGTCCCCCATATTTGAACTTTTAAGAGTAGTAGACTATACAGGTCGGAGTAGGATGGTAGGATGCTCTTCAGGATTGGCGATTCGGCGCTCCTTCCAACGAGTGTTCCCCATGATTAATTAATTATTTATTAATTAACCAATAGCTATCTATCTTTATTTCTGGATGTGTTTTAGTTTTGTTTCCATTTTTTTCTCCCCTCATATATTCACCTGTATCGCTGTCTCACCTTTCTCATATATCCCTGTTGTTTTGTTGTTGTTGTGGTCTTTTTTTATGGTGTTTGTTTTGCTGTAATGAGACTTTTGTTCTCGTTTTTGTGTGTTTTTGATCATCGGGTGTTCCTTTGTTTCATGAGGGTGTGTGTGTACGTGTGTGTGTGTGTGTGTGTGTGTGTGTGTGTGTGTGTGTGTGTTGTGTGTGTGTGTGTGTGTGTGTGTGTGTGTGTGTGTGTGTGTGTGTGTGTGTGTGTGTGTGTGTGTGTGTGTGGTGTGTGTTGGTGTGTGGTGTGTGTGGTGTGGTTGTGTGTGTGTGTGAGTTGTGTGTGTGTGTGTGTGTGTGTGTGTGTGTGTGGTGTGTGTGTGTGTGTGTGTGTGTGTGTGTGTGTGTGTGTGGTGTGTTGTGTGGTGTGTGTGTGTGTGTGTGTGTGTGTGTGTGGTGTGTGTGTGTGTGTGTGTGGTGTGTGTGTGTGTGTGTGTGTGTGTGTTGTTCGTGTGTGTTGTGTTGTGTTTGTGTGTGTGTCTGGTGTTGTGTTGTGTGTGGGGGTGTGTGTGTTTTTGTTTTTAATATATTTTGTTGATTTGTGTTTTGTGTTTCTCTGTCACTCATGGTTCTTTTCCTCCTTCTTTT
>JACEEZ010005007.1:26090-36090 GCA_016584305.1 Chionoecetes opilio
TCATTACGATGTACGCAGATATTTACCATCCTTGGTTATTTGCCAAAAGATCTTGGGATGTAGGTCTTGGCGTTGGATATTTTGTGTCTATCTTGGGACTTTTGAAGGGATTATTCAAGTATTTATTCAGTGGTTTATATCAAGGTACGGTACAACGGACCTATCTTACCTTCAGATAAACGACTGCATAAATACATGAATAATCCCGTCTAAATCTTGGGACAAAATCCCAATGTGTGGCACCCTTGTATTCACCTCAACGTCTCTCTCGCAAGCGACTTGCTACCCTTCGCCCCAGCTATTTCAACTCCCAACACAACCATACCTCAACCCAATACGTTTGGGTTAAATTAGATATAATGCCGGATGCAAATTTCTACAACCTTGATGTTGATGTGATTTGCATCCAATTCTGTAATGATCATCGTTTTTCTCACATTCCCGCACTGGTGGCACTAAAAATTTATTTGCTCCCGCAGTTTCAGGGATAAGAATTATTATCCTCCAGTATAAACAAATATGTGGGAGTTGGATCTGGTCATTGATAGGTGCATCATATTGGAATCTGGTCCATATTTGGTCCGTCATTATCTTGCAACTTTTAAGGTAGAGCAGCTTGGAGTAAGATCCTTAGATGTGGTTGGTCAATCATCTTGGAACTTTTACGGGTAATAGAGCTTGGAGTTAGATCTGGACCATGGTTGGTCATTCATCTTGGAACTTTTAAGAGTTGTACGCTTGGAGTTAGATCTGGGCCATTATTGGTCCCCCATATTTGAACTTTTAAGAGTATTAGACTATACAGGTCGGAGTAGGATGGTAGGATGCTCTTCATGGATTGGCGATTCGGTGCTCCTTCCAACGAGTGTTTCCCCATGATTAATTATTATTTATTAATTACCATAGCTATCTATCTTTATTTCTGATGTGTTTTAGTTTTGTTTCCATTTTTTTCTCGCCCTCATATTTCACCTGTATCGCTGTCTCACCTTTCTCATATATCCCTGTTGTTTTTGTTGTTGTTGTGGTCTTTTTTTTATGGTGTTTGTTTTGCTGTAATGAGACTTTTGTTCTCGTTTTGTGTGTGTTTTTGATCATCGGTGTGTTCCTTGTGTTTCATGAGGGTGTGTGTGTGTGTGTGTGTGTGTGTGTGTGTGTGTGTGTGTGTGTGTGTGTGTGTGTGTGTGTGTGTGTGTGTGTGTGTGTGTGTGTGTGTGTGTGTGGTGTGTGTGTGTGTGTGTGTGTGTGTGTGTGGTGTGTGTGGGTGTGGTGTGTGTGTGTGAGTTGTGTGTGTGTGTGTGTGTGTGTGGTGTGTGTGTGTGTGTGTGTGTGTGTGTGTGTGTATGTGTGTGTGTGTGTTTGTGTGTGTAAGTGTGTGTGTGTGTGTGTGCGTGTACGTGTGTGTGTGTGTGTGTGTGTGTGTGTGTGTGTGTGTTGTGTGCGATGTGTGTGTTTGTGTATGTGTTTGTGTGTGTGTCTGTGTGTGTGTGTTTGTGTGTGGGTGGGTGTGTGTGTTTTAGTTGTGTTTTATAATTATATTTTGTTGATTTGTGTTTTTGTGTTTCTCTGTCACTCACGGTTCTTTTCCTCCTTCTTGCTTACCTTATTCATTTCCATGTATGCAGTTTCCTCCTGAATGATGTGTATCTTAATACAGATTATTTTCTATTATAATATATCTTTCTATATCACGTTTCCATCATTTGTATACGTCGTCTTTTTTATATATTTATAAATCTTTATTTCTTGTAGATGTTCCTTAAATTTGATTTCATTCCACGCCCTTCATTAATTTCTTGGTCAACACTCTTTATAGACTACCTTCTTCAATTCTTATTCAGGAATTCCTTGTCATAGTCCATCCAGTTAACCCGTGGGCTGTGGCAAGTTTTCCTGAAGGCTCTGCTGAGCTACTGCGAAACCGAAACCGCAGTTTTTAATTGCATACAAAACCAGGCCGACATTCGTAAAAGTCTACTTATTGTGTCACATATACGCCTTGATGTCAGCTCTCGATAACACACACCACCATCTGCCTCATTACGATGTACGCAGATATTTACCAATCCTTGGTTATTTGCCAAAAGATCTTGGGATGTAGGTCTTGGCGTTGGGATATTTTGTGTCTATCTTGGGACTTTTGAAGGGATTATTCAAGTATTTATTCAGTGGTTTATATCAAGGTACGGTACAACGGAACCTATGCTTACCTTCAGATAAACGACTGCATAAATACATGAATAATCCCGTCTAAATCTTGGGACAAAATCCCAATGTGTGGCACCCTTGTATTCACCTCAACCGTCTCTCGCAAGCGACTTGCTACCCTTCGCCCCAGCTATTTCAACTCCCAACCACAACCATACCTCAACCCAATACGTTTGGGTTAAAATTAGATATAATGCCGGATGCAGATTTCTACAACCTTGATGTTGATGTGATTTGCATCCAATTCTGTAATGATCATCGTTTTTTTCACATTCCCGCACTGGTGGCACTAAAAATTGATTTGCTCCCGCAGTTTCAGGGATAAGAATTATTATCCTCCAGTATAAAACAAATATGTGGGAGTTGGATCTGGTCATTGATAGGTGCATCATATTGGAATCTGGTCCATATTTGGTCCGTCATTATCTTGCAACTTTTAAGGGTAGAGCAGCTTGGAGTAAGATCCTTAGATGTGGTTGGTCAATCATCTTGGAACTTTTACGGTAATCGAGCATGTAGTTTTAGATCTTGATACCAATGGGTGGTCTTCAGCTGGAACTTTTAAGAGTTTTACAGCTTGGATGTTAATATCTGGGCCATTATTGGTCCCCATATTTGAACTTTTAATAGTAGTATACTAATACGGTCGAAGTATGATGGAGGATGCTCTTCAGATTGGCGATTCGCGCTCCTTCCACGATGTTTCCCCTGATTAATTAATTATTTTTAATCTAACCATAGCTATCTATCGTTATTTCTGGTGTGTTTTAGTTTGTTTACATTTTTTTCTCGCCTCATATATTCACATTATCGCTGTCACTCATCACCTATTCTCATATTATCCCTGTTGTTTTGTTGTTGTTGTGGTCTTTTTTTTATGGTGTTTGTTTGCTTTAATGAACTTTTGTTCTCGTTTTGTGTGTTTTTGTCATCGGGTGTTTCTTTTTTCTGAGGGTGTGTGTTAGTGTGTGTGTGTGTGTGTGTGTGGTGTGTGTGTGTGTTGTGTTGTGTGTGTGTGTGTTCTTTGTGTGTGTGTGTATGTTTGTGTGAGTGTGTGTGTGGGTGTGTGTGTGTTGCGTGTGTGTGTGTGTGTGTGTGAGTGTGTGTGTGTGAGTTGTGTGTGTGTGTGTGTGTGTGTGTGGTGTGGTGTGTGTGTGTGGTGTATGTGGGTGTGGGTATGTATGTTGTGTGTTTGTGTGTGAGAGGTGTGTGTTGTATGTGCGTTACGTGGGGTGTGTGTGTGTGGTGTGTGTGTGTGTGTGTGTGTGTTGTGTGCGATGTGTGTTTTGTGTATGTGTTGTGTATGTGTCCTGTGTGTGTGTGTTTGTGTGTGGGTGGGTGTGTGTGTTTTAGTTGTGTTTTATATTAATTTTGTTGATTTGTGTTTTGTATGGTCCTGTCACTCACGGTTCTTTTCCTCCCTTCTTGCTTACCTTATTCATTTCCATGTAATTCAGTTTCTTCCCTGAATGATGTGTATCTAATACAGATTATTTTCTATATAATCTATCTTTCTATATCACGTTTCCATCATTTTGTTACGTCGTCTTTTGTATATATTTATAATCTTTATTTCTTGGAGTATGTTCCTTAATTATATTTCCCCATTTCCCCACGCCCTCATTAATTTTTTGTCACACATCTTTATAGACTACCTTCTTCAATTTCTTTTCAGGATTCCTGTCATACGCCTCCAGTTAACGCCGTGGCTGTGGCAATTTTCCTGAGCTCTGCGGCTACTACTGCGAAAACCGAAACGCAGTTTTTAATTGCATACAAACACAGGCCGGGACATTCGTAAAAGTCTACTTATTGTGTCACATATACCGCCTTGATTCAGCTCTCGATAACACACACTCACCATCGGCTCATTACGATGTACGCAGATATTTACCATCCTTGGTTATATTGCCAAAAGATCTTGGGATGTAGTTCTTGGCGTTTAGGTCTTTTGTCTAATACTTGGACTTTTGAAGGGATTTATTCAAGTTTTATTCAGTGGTTTATACAGGTACGGTACAAACGGAACCTATGCTTACCTTCAGATAAACGACTGCATAATACATGAATATCCGTCTAAATCTATCTTGGACAAAATCCCAATGTGTGGCACCCCTTGTTTCACCTACCGTCCCTCCGCAACGACTTGCTACCCTTCGCCCCAGCTTTCAACTCCCAACACGAACCATACCAGTCAACCCAATACGTTTGGGTTATATTGATATAATGCCGATGCAAATTTTTCCTCACCTTGATGTTGATTGATTTGCATCCAATTCTGTAATGATCATCGTTTTTCCTCACATTTTTCCCCGCACTGGTGGCACTAACAATTATTTTTCTCCCGCAGTTTCAGGATAGAATTATTATCCCCAGTATAAAACAATATTGTGAGTTGGATCTGGTCCATTGATAGGGCATCATTTGGAATCTGGTCCATATTTGTCCAGTCATTATCTTGGCCAACTTTTTAAAGGGTAGCGCAGCTTGGAGATAGATCCTTAGATTTTGTTGGTCAATCATCTTGGAACTCTATTTAACGGGTAATAGAGCTTGGAGTTAGATCTGGACCATGGTTTGTCATTCATCTTGGAACTTTAAGAGTTGTACATAAGCTTGAGTTAGATCTGGCCTTATTGTCACCCATATTTGAACTTTTAGATAGTAGACTATACAGGTCGGAGTAGGATGGTAGGATGCTCTTCATGATTGGCGATTCGGCGCTCCTTCCAAGAGTGTTTCCCCATGATTAATTAATTTTATTAATTAACCAATGCTTCTATCTTTATTTCTGGATGTGTTTAGTTTTTGTTTTTCCATTTTTTCTCCCTCATATTCACCTGTTCGCGTCTCACCTTTCTCATTATCCCTGTTGTTTGTGTTGTTGTGGTCTTTTTTTTATGTTTTGGTTGCTGTAATGAGACTTTTTGTTCTCGTTTTGTGTGTTTTTGATCATCTGGTGTTTCCTTTGTTTCATGAGGGTGTGGTTAGTGTGTGTGTGTGTGTGTGGTGTGTGTGTGTGTGTGTGTTGTTTGTGTGTGTGGTGTGTGTGTGTGTGTTGGTGTTTTGTGTGTGTGTGTGTGGGTGTGGGTGTGTGTGTGTGTGTGTGGGTGTGTGTGTGTGTGTGTGTTGTGGTGTGTGTGGTGTGTGTTGTGGTGTGTGTGTGTGGGGGTTGGGTGTGTGAGTGTGTCCTTTGTGAGTTGTGGGTGTTGGTGTGTGGTGTGTGGGTGTGTGTGTATGTGTGTGTGGTGTGTGTGTGTTGTTGTGTGTGTGGTGTGTGGTGTTTGTATGTGTGTGTGTGTGTTTGGTGTGGTCGTGTGTTGTGTGTGTGTGTTTACTGGTGTGTGTGTGTGTGGTGTGTGTGTGTGTGGGGTGTGTGTGTGTGTGTTGTGTGCGATTGGTGTGGGGTGTGTATGTGTTTGTGTGTGTGTCTGTGTGGTGTGTGGTTTGTGTGTGGGTGGGTGTGGTGTGTGTTTTTAGTGGTTTATATTTATTTTTGTTGATTTGTGTTTTTGTGTCTCTCTTCACTCTGGTTCTTCTTCCTCCTTCTTGTTCCTTATTCATTTCATGTATGCAGTTTCCTCCTGAATGTGTGTTTCTAATACTGATTATATTTCTATTATAATCTTCTTTCTATCTCACGTTTCTCTTTTGTATCGTCGTCTTTTTATATATTTTACATCTTATTCTTGTCGATGTCCGTAATTTGATTTCATTCAAACGCCCTTCATTAATTTTCCTTGTCAACACTCTTTTATAGCTACCTCTTCAATTCTTATTCAGGAATCCTTTCTCGTCCATCCAGTTAACCCGTGGGCTGTGTCACAGCCTTCCTGTAAGGCTCTGCTGAGCTAACTGCGAAACCAAAACCGCAGTTTTCATTGCATACAAAAACAGGCCGCATTCGTAAAGTCTACTTATTGTGTCACATATACGCCTTGATGTCAGCTATCGATAACCACCCCCACCATCTACATCATTACATTACGCAGATATTTACCATCCTTGGTTATTTTGCCAAAAGATCGTGAGATGTAGGTCTTGGCGTTGGGATATTTTGTGTCTATCTTGGGACTTTTTGGAAACAAAAAAAAAGGGGAATTAAAATTTTTTCAAGTATTTATACAGTGGTTATTCAAGGTACGGTCAAAGGAACCTATGCTTACCTTCAGATAACGACTGCATAATACCATGAATATCCCGTCTAATCTTGGACAAATCCCATGTGTGCACCCTTGAATTCACCTCACCGGGTCCCCACGCAAGCACTTGCGCCCTTCGCACCCCACTATTTCAACTCCGCAACCACACCATACATCAACCAATACGTTTGGGTTAAAATTAGATATAATGCCGATGCAGATTCTACAACCTTGATTGTTGATGTGATTTGCAATCCAGTCTGTAATGATCATCTTTTTTCTCACATTCCCGCACTGGTGGCACTAAAAATTGATTTGCTCCCGTCAGTTTCAGGGATAAGACTTATTATCCTCCGTATAAAACAAATTGTGGAGTTGATCTGGTCATTGTAGGGTGCATCATAATGGATCTGGTCCATATTTTTTTTTTTTTTGGTTTCCCCGTCCCCCCCCACCCCCCCCCCCATTTTATCCCCCTTTGCAACTTTTAAGGGTAAAGCAGCTTGGAGTAAGATCCTTGAGATGTGTTGGTAATCATCTTGGTAACTTTTACGGTATAGAGCTGGAGTTATATCTTGCCATGGTTGGTCTTCTCTTGGAACTTTTAAGAGTTGTAACAGCTTGGAGTTAAAGATCTGGGCGCATTATTGGATCCCCCATATTTGAACTTTTAAGATTAGTAGACTATAGATCGAGTAGGATGGTAGGATGCTCTTCAGGATTGCTATAGGGGGCTCCCTCCAACGATTGTTCCCCATGATTTATTATTATTTATTAAATTAACCATTACTATCTCATCTTTATTTCTGGATGTGTTTTAGTTTTGTTTCCATTTTGTTCTCCCCGCATATATCACTGTATCGCTGTCTCCACCTTTTTCTCATATTCCCTGTTGGTTGGTTTTGTTGTTGTGGTCTTTTTTTTAATGGTGTTTTGTTTGCTGATAAGGAGACTTTTGTTCCGTTTTTGTGTGTTTTTGATCAATCGGGTGTCCTTTTGTGGCAGAGGGTGGTTGTGTTAGTGTGTGTGTGTGTGGTGTGTGAGTGTGTGTGTGTGTGGGTGGTGTGTGTGTGTGTTGGGTGTGTGTGTGTGTGTGTGTGTGTGTGTGTGTGTGTGTGTATGTGTGTGTGTGTGTGTGTGTGGTGTGTGTGTGTGTGTGTGTGTGTGTGTGGTGTGTGTGTGTGAGTGTGTGTGTGTGGAGTTGTGTGTGTGTGTGTGTGCGTGTGTGTGTGTGTGTGGGGGTGTGGGTGTGGTGTGTGGTGTGGGTAGTGGTGTGGTGTGTGTTTGTGTGTGGGTAATGTTGTGTGTGTGTGGTGTGTGTGGTCGTGGTGTGTGTGTGTGTGTGGGTGTGTGTGTGGTGTGTAATGTGGGGTGTTTGTTTGCGATGTGTGTGTTTGTGTATGTGTTTTTGTGTGTGTGTCCTGTGTGTTGTGTTTGTGTGTGGGTGGTGTGTTGTTTTAGTTGTGTTTTATTTATAATTATATTTTGTTGTTTTGTTTTTTTTTTGTGGTTTCTCTTCACTCATGTTTCTTTTCCCTCCTTCTTGTTTACCTTATTCATTTCCCCTGTATGCAGTTTCCTCCTGAATGATGTGTATCTTAATACTGATTTTTTCTATTATAATATATCTTTCTATATCACGTGTCCATCTTTTGTATACGTGTCCTTTTATTATATTTAATAAATCTTTATTTCTTGTACATACATGTTCTTAGTTTGATTTCATTTCCAACGCCCTTCATTATTTCTTGGTCACACTCGTTAGAGACTACCTTCTTCATTCTTATTCGGAATTCCTTGTCATAGTCCATCCATTAACCGTGGGCTGTGGCAAGCTTCTGAGGCTCTCTGAGCTACTGCGAAACCGAAACCGCAAGTTTTTCAATTGCCTGCAAAACCAGGCCGACAATTCGTAAAATTCTACTTATTGTGTCACATATCGCCTTGATGTCAGCTCTCGATACACACCCACCATCTGCCTCATTCGATGTACGCAGATATTTACAATCCTTGGGTTACTTGCCAAAAGATCTTGGGATGTAGGTCTTGGCGTTGGATATTTTTTTCTTCTATCTTGGACTTTTTTTTGAGGATTATTCAAGTTTTATTCAGTGGTTTATATCAAGGTACGGTACAACGCACCTATGCTTCCCTTCAGTAAACGACTGCATAAATACATGAATATCCCGTCGAAATCTTGGGACAAAAATCCCAATGTGTGGCACCCTTGAATTCACCTCCACCGTCTCTCGCAAGCGACTTGCTGCCCTTCTCTCCCAGCTATTTCAACTCCCACCACAACCATACGATCAACCCAATACGTTTGGGTAAAATTAGATTATGTCGGATGCAGATCTCTACAACATTGATGTTGATGTGATTTTGCATCCAAGTCTGTCATGATCCTCGGTTTTCTCATTCCGCCCTGGTGGCACTAAAAAATTAGTGATTTGCTCACGCAGTTTTTCAGGGAAAGAATTATTATCCTCCAGTATAAAACAAATCTGTGGGAGTTGGATCTGGTCTTTGATAGTGCATCATATTGGAATCTGTCCATATTGGTCCGTCATTATCTTGCACTTTTAAAGGGTAGAACTCTTGGAGGTAGATCCTTAGATGTGGTTGGTCAATCATCTTGGACTTTTACGGGTAATAGAGCTTGGAGTTTAGTATCTGACATGGTGGTCCATTCCATCTTGGACTTTTAAGAGTTGTACGCTTGAGTAGTCTGGGCCATTATTGTCCCCCATATTTGAATCTTTTATAGTAGTAGACTAGACGGTCGGAGTAGGATGGTAGGATGCTCTTCCTGAATTGGCGATCGGCGCTCTTCCCAACGAGTGTTCCCCCATGATTAATTATTATTTTTATTAACCAATAGCTATATATCTTAGTTCTGGATGTGTTTTAGTTTGTGTTTCATTTGTTTTCTCCCCCCAAGATTCACCTGATCGCGTCTCCACCTTTTCTCAATATCCCTGTTGTTTTGTTGTTGTTGTGGTCCTTTTTTTTATCTGGTGTTTATTTGTGCTGTAATGAGACTTTTGTTCTCGTTCTTTGTGTGTTTTTGATCATCCGGGGGGTGTTCCTTTGTTGCATGAGGGTGTGTGTTAGTGTGTGGTGTGTGTGTGTGTGTGTGTGTGTGTGTGGGTTGTGTGTGGTGGTGTTTGTGTGTGTGTGTGTGTGTGTGTGGTGTGTGTGTGTTTGTGTGTGTGTGTGTGTTGGTGTGGTGGGTGTGTGTGTGTGTGTGTGGTGTGTGTTTGTGAGTGTGTGTGTGTGAGTTGTGTGTGTGTGTGTGTGGTGTGTGTGTGTGTGTGTGGTGTGTGTGTTTGTGTGTGTTGTGTGTGTGGTGTGTGTATGTGTGTGTGTGTGTTTGTGTGTGATAGTGTGTGTGTTTGTGTGTGTGTGTACGTGTGTGTGTGTGGTGTGTCATGTGTGTGTTGTGTGTGTGTGTGTGTGTGTGCGATGTTGTGTGTGTGTGTATGTGTTTGTGTGGTGTGTTTGTGTGTGTGTGGTTGTGTGTGGGGAAGGGTGTGTGTGTTTTAGTTTGTGTTTTATGAATTATATTTTGTTGTTGTGTTTTTTGTGTTCTCTGTCCCTCATGTTCTTTCTCCTTATTGTTTACCTTATTCATTTCCATGTACGCAGTT
>JACEEZ010005007.1:48590-51090 GCA_016584305.1 Chionoecetes opilio
ACTGCTGGTAGCCACTTTGTAGATATTTTTGTCATTTGTTCATTTATAGCCCTATGACACAGATGAAGACACAAAATGACACAGACTCTCCAGATAGCCCCTTCTAACTGTCCTGAAATCATGGATGTAGAAATGTAACTATTAACGCCACCACACGGCTGTAAACAGAAAAAAAAGTTGTCCTGGCGACTTAACTGTTATCTATGGTAAAAAAACTTAATAAAACTTCTCACCGTAAAGAAGGCGAAGGCGAAGGCGATAATGAAGAATAAGAAGACGAGGAAGAAGCTAGCAAAGGTGGAGAGGATCTGAGTAAACATGATGACGTAGAGACCCAGGAAAGATAACACTCGGATGAAGAGCAGGAGGTTGATCCACGCCAGGAAGACAGCCATGGCGCCGACCTGCCACTGCCAATCCTGGACACACGAAGGGGCAAAAAAAGGAGACTTTGAAAAAATGGAAAAATGAAAAAAATATGAAAAAATGGTAAGGGAAATGAAAAAAAAATTGCCATGAAGCCTGAAAATAACTATACGAAAAAAAAAAGAAAAAAAAAAAGAGAAATGCCATGAAGCCTGAAAATAACTATAAGAAAAATGAAAGAAAAATGAAAGAAAAAAAAAGAAGAAATGCCATGAAGCCTGAAAATAAATGTATAAGAAAAATGAAAGAAAAAAGAAAGAAAAAATGCCATGAAGCCTGAAAATAACTGTACAAGAAAAATGAAAGAAAAAAGAAAGAAAAAATGCCATGAAGCCTGAAAATAACTGTATATGAAAAATGAAAGAAAAAAGAAAGAAATGCCATGAAGCCTGAAAATAACTGTATATGAAAATGAAAGAAAAAAAGAAAGAAATGCCATGAAGCCTGAAAATAACTGTATATGAAAAATGAAAGAAAAAAGAAGAAAGAAATTGCCATGAAGCCTGAAAATAACTGTTAAGAAAAATGAAAGAAAAAAGATAGAAAAAATGCCATGAAACCTGAAAATAACTGTATAAGAAAAATGAAAGAAAGAAAAAATACCATGGAGCCTGAAAATAACTGTATAAGAAAAATGAAAGAAAAAAGAAAGAAAAAAATGCCATGAAGCTTAAAAATAACTATACAAGAAAAATGAAAGAAAAAAGAAAGAAAAAATGCCATGAAGCCTGAAAATAACTGTATAAGAAAAATGAAAGAAAAAAGAAAGAAAAAATGCCATGAAGCCTGAAAATAACTGTATAAGAAAAATGAAAGAAAAAAGAAAGAAAAAATGCCATGAAGCCTGAAAATAACTATAAGAAAAATGAAAGAAAAAAGAACGAAAGAAAAATATGCCATGAAGCCTGAAAATAACTATAAGAAAAATGAAAGAAAAAAGAAAGAAAAAATGCCATGAAGTCTGAAAAAAAACTATACAAGAAAAAGAAAGAATAAAAAAGAAAGAAAAAAATGCCATGAAGCCTGAAAATAACTGTATAAGAAAAATGAAAGAAAAAAGAAAGAAAAAAATGCCATGAAGCCTGAAAATAATTGTATAAGAAAAATGAAAGAAAAATGAAAGAAAAAAGAAAGAAATGCCATGAAGCCTGAAAATAACTGTATAAGAAAAATGAAAGAAAAAAGAAAGAAGAAATGCCATGAAGCCTGAAAATAACTGTATAAGAAAATGAAAGAAAAAAGAAAGAAAAAAAATGCCATGAAGCCTGAAAATAATTGTATAAGAAAAATGAAAGAAAAAATGAAAGAAAAAAGAAAGAAAATGCCATGAAGCCTGAAAATAACTGTATAAAAAAAAATGAAAGAAAAAAGAAAGAAAAAAATGCCATGAAGCCTGAAAATAACTGTATAAGAAAAAAATAATAATAATAATAATTTGACACGATAAAAAATGATACAGGAAATAAAAATTGAATGAATGACAAAAAAAAAAAAAAAAAAAAAAAAAAAAAAAAAAAAAAATTACCTGCCACTGCCAATCTTGGGAGAAAAAAAAAAAAAAAAAACCTGGAAATTGATAAAAAATGGAAAAAAGTTGGAAAGCTGGAAATAATAAAATGAAATGAATCCCAAAAATTCCTGAGAAAAAAAAAATGGCAAGAGGAATGTCAAATACCTCAATCCTGAAAAGTCAATCCTGAGAAAAAAATATGTGAAGAAAAATATTGAACAGCCTTAAACTACTTATAACCCTTAGGAAAATAGATGAAAATAGGGATAATAGGGGAACTTGTGAGGGAAATAGGGAAAATAGGGGGAAATGGTGAGGAAAATAGGGGGAAATGGAGAGGAAAATAGGGGAAATGGTGAGGGAAATAGGGAAAATAGGGGGAACTTGTGAGGAAAATAGGGAAAATAGGGGGAAATGGTGAGAAAATTAGGGAAAATAGAGGAACTTGTGAGGAAAATAGGGAAAATAGGGGAAATGGTGAGGAAAATAGGGGAAATTGGGAAAACTGGTAAAGAAAATTGGGAAAATAGGGGAAAATGGTGAGGAAAATAGGGGAAAATGGTG
>JACEEZ010005007.1:53590-76090 GCA_016584305.1 Chionoecetes opilio
GAGAGAAGAGAGAGAGAGAGAGAGAGAGAGACTGAGACTGAGACAGAGACAGAGACAGAGACAGAGAGACACAGAGACAGAGAGAGAGAGAGACAGAGAGACAGAGAGAGAGACAGAGAGAGAGACAGAGACAGAGACAGAGACAGAGACAGAGAGAGAGAGAGAGAGACAGATACAGAGAGAGACAGACACAGAGAGAGACAGAGACAGAGAGAGAGAGAGAGAGAGAGAGAGAGAGAGAGAGAGAGAGAGAGAGAGAGAGAGAGATAGAGAGAGAGAGAGAGAGACATAACTCGTAGTAGAAATAAAGGATGAAAAAGTAACATAGAAATTGAAAATAAAAAAAAATAAAAAAATAAAATTAAAAATTAGACCGTAAACTAAACTAAAACAAAAAAAAAAACGGAAAAATCAAGAAATTAAAAAACGGGAATAAATTAACTACAGGGGAGACTATAGAAAACAATATTACAGTTTCTATAAATGAAGTAATAGCGAATAGACAATACAAAGACAGTTAATCTATAAGTAATAAACAATATCATAAACAATGGAAATATAATAAAAAATGTAACAGCTGAAAAAACTTGGAATAGGTGAATAAGTAAGTACCGTAGATAACACTAAAGTCGCCAGGCCAACTTTTTTTTCTGTTTACAGCCGTATGGTGGCGTTAATAGTTACATTGCTACATCCATGATTTCAGGACAGTTAGAAGGGGCTATCTGGAGAGTCTGTGTCATTTTGTGTCTTCATCTGTGTCATAGTAGGGTTATAAATGAACAGATTACAAAAATATCACCAGAGTGGCCACCAACAATAAAGTCGCCAGTTAGTGTTTATTTACTGAGTGTCCTCCCTCCGTCGTCATCGCCCGAAAAAAAAACGCGTAGTGAAATTTGAAACCGTATATGATCGCAGATACAAAGCATAAAACAACGCTGAAACAGGGTAGATTATACAGTCATGATATAAACTACTGTGTATCATCTTCAGTGGCACAGACACAGCAGTAGTGATGCTATCATTCGTAATATATGGCGGCTGGCGACATTAGTGCAGGTGGCGACTTGACTGTTATCTACGGTACCATATAAGGAGTGAGAAAGTATGATACGAGGTAAATATTGTACATAAAAGGGTTGTTAAAACGAGAGATTGCGTGTCAAAGAGATGAAATGAAAGCACGGTGTAATTTTTTTTTTAAGTAATTTCTGCGATCCTATTGTTTATAAGATTATGCTCATTCACGGGCACATGATGGCCGCTTTTGTTGACATTATCGTTATGCTTGGTTAGGGGCACAACCAGTGGTGTACACAGAAATGAATAGGGGGGGCCAATATATATATATTATATATTATATAATATATATATATATATATAATATATATATATATATATATATATATATATATATATTATATATATATATATAATAATAAAAAAAATTAAAATATATATAAAAACGGATAAAAAAAATGAACATATATAATATATATATATATTATATATATATATATATATATATATATATATATATATATATATATATATATATATATATAATAAAAAATAAAAAAAAAGAAATAAAAAATTTAAAAAATATAATAAAAAAAATCTAAAAATCTAAGATCTAAATATGTAAAATCAAATATATATATAAAACAAAAATAATAAATAAATAAATAAATAAATATATAAATATGAAGAGAAAAAAAATATGTAGAATAAAACTAAAAAAAACTAAAAAACTAAAAAAAAAAATATGAAAAACCAAAAATAAAATATATATATAAAATAAGGAAAAAATTAAAATAATAAAATCATACGTATATAATCAATTTAATATTTTTTTAATAAAAATGAATCATCTATCTATCTATCTATCTATCTATCTATCTATCTATCTATCTATCTATCTATCTATCCTTATATATATATATATATATATATATATATATATATATATATATAATATTATATATATATATAAATATATATATATATATTTTTTTTTTTTTTTTTTTTTTTTTTTTTTTGCAAAAGGGGGGGCCATGGCCGCAGGGAGGTCGGGAAAGGGAGGACAAATGAGGGAAGGAACTGGAACGGGCAGGAGTAAGATGGGGGCAGGATATTAGGACATGTTGGACAGTGAGAGGAACTTGACAGGGTGTGCAGAGGGTTGGGGAGGAGCGTGACAGGGTGTGCAGAGGGTTGGGGAGGAGCGTGACAGGGTGTGCAGAGGTTGGGGAGGAGCGTGACAGGGTGTGCAGAGGGTTGGGGTGGAGCTTGACAGGGTGTGCAGAGGGTTGGGGAGGAGCTTGACAGGGTGTGCAGAGGGTTGGGGAGGAGCTTGACAGGGTGTGCAGAGGGTTAGGGAGGAGCGTGACAGGGTGTGCAGAGGGTTGGGTGGAGCTTGACAGGTGTGCAGAGGGTTGGGAGGAGCGTGACAGGGTTTGCAGAGGGTTGGGGAGGAGCTTGACAGGGTGTGCAGAGGGTTGGGGAGGAGCGTGACAGGGTGTGCAGAGGGTTGGGGTGGAGCTTGACAGGGTGTGCAGAGGGTTGGGGTGGAGCGTGACAGGGTGTGCAGAGGGTTGGGGAGGAGCTGACAGGGTGTGCAGAGGGTGGGGTGGAGCGTGACAGGTGTGCAGAGGTTGGGGAGGAGCGTGACAGGGTGTGCAGAGGGTTGGGGAGGAGCGTGACAGGGTGTGCAGAGGGTTAGGGAGGAGCGTGACAGGGTGTGCAGAGGGTTGGGGTGGAGCTTGACAGGGTGTGCAGAGGTTGGGGAGGAGCGTGACAGGGTTTGCAGAGGGTTGGGGAGGAGCTTGACAGGGTGTGCAGAGGGTTGGGGAGGAGCGTGACAGGGTGTGCAGAGGTTGGGGGAGCTTGACAGGGGTGCAGAGGGTTGGGGAGGAGCGTGACAGGGTGTGCAGAGGGTTGGGGAGGAGCGTGACAGGGTGTGCAGAGGGTTGGGGAGGAGCGTGACAGGGTGTGCAGAGGGTTAGGGGAGGAGCGTGACAGGGTGTGCAGAGGGTGGGTGGAGCGTGACAGGGTGTGCAGAGGGTTGGGAGGAGCGTGACAGGTGTGCAAGAGGGTTAGGAGGAGCGTGACAGGGTGTGCAGAGGGTTGGGGAGGAGCGTGACAGGGTGTGCAGAGGGTTGGGGAGGAGCGTGACAGGGTGTGCAGAGGGTTGGGAGGAGCGTGACAGGGTGTGCAGAGGTTGGGGTGGAGCGTGACAGGGTGTGCAGAGGGTTGGGGAGGAGCGTGACAGGGTGTGCAGAGGGTTGGGGAGGAGCATGACAGGTGTGCAGAGGGTTGGGGAGGAGCGTGACAGGGTGTGCAGAGGGTTGGGGAGGAGCATGACAGGGTGTGCAGAGGTTGGGGAGGAGTCGTTGACAGGTGTGCAAGAGGGTTGGGGAGGAGCGTGACAGGGTGTGCAGAGGGTTGGGAGGAGCGTGACAGGGTGTGCAGAGGGTTGGGGAGGAGCATGACAGGGTGTGCAGAGGGTTGGGGAGAGCGTGACAGGGTGTGCAGAGGTTGGGGAGGAGCATGACAGGGTGTGCAGAGGGTTGGGGAGGAGCGTGACAGGTGTGCAGAGGTTGGGGAGGAGCTTGACAGGGTGTGCAGAGGGTTGGGGAGGAGCTTGACAGGGTGTGCAGAGGGTTGGGGAGGAGCGTGACAGGGTTTGCAGAGGGTTGGGGAGGAGCTTGACAGGGTGTGCAGAGGTTGGGGAGGAGCGTGAAGGGTGTGCAGAGGGTTGGGGAGGAGCGTGACAGGGTGTGCAGAGGGTTGGGGAGGAGCGTGACAGGGTGTGCAGAGGTGGGAAAGGGGACGTGACAGGGTGTGCAGAGGGTTGGGGAGGAGCTTGACAGGGTGTGCAGAGGTGGGGAGGAGCTTGACAGGGTGTGCAGAGGGTTGGGGAGAGCGTGACAGGTGTGCAGAGGGTTGGGAGGAGCTTGACAGGGTGTGCAGAGGGTGGGAGAGGTGACAGGGTGCAGAGGTTGGGGAGGAGCGTGACAGGGTGTGCAGAGGGTTGGGGAGGAGCGTGACATGAGATAGCAAGTTAAAGAAATATACAAGATAATAAATATATAAGATGTTGATCCAGTCTGTGTGTGTGTGTGCATCAATACTCCATGGAATAGAAATAGATGAGTAATATAGTAATAGTAATAGTAATAGTAATAGTAATAGTAATAGTAATAGTAAGAGTAGTAATATAATCAGTCACTATCTTACCTCACAATGAACCGCATCGATGAGTTGAATGCCTGATGAGTTTGTCACATTAACAGCGTCCACCCAGTTAAGGATTCTGGAGAGAGAGAGAGAGAGAGAGAGAGAGAGAGAGAGAGAGAGAGAGAGAGAGAGAGAGAGAGAGAGAGAGAGGAGAGAGAGAGAGAGAGAGAGAGAGAGAGAGAAGAGAGAGAGAGAGAGAGAGAGAGAGAGAGAGAACATAGATGATAAGACTAGAAAATCGATATAAATGTATTTTGCATATATTCAGTAAAAACTACTCTCTCTCTCTCTCTCTCTCTCTCTCCTCTCTCTCTCTCTCTCTCTCTCTCTCTCTCTCTCTCTCTCCCTCTCTCACCTGGCGGCCAGCACGTAGGAGGACAGGACGACCACAAACATCAAGTAGAACGACAGGTACCAATAATAAAGGAGACTGCGAACACGGGAAACAGAAGAACATAAGACAAGGTTGCAACGACGTAAAAAAAAAAAAAAAAAAAAAAAAAAAAAAAAAAAAAAAAAAAAAAAAAAAAAAAAAAAAAAAAAAAAAAAAAAAAAAAAAAAAAAAAAAAAAAAAAAAAAAAAAAAAAAAAAAAAAAAAAAATAATAATAATAAATAATAATAAATAATAATAATAATAATAATAATAATAATAATAATAATAATAATAATAATAATAATAATAATAATAATAATAAAATAAATAATAAATAAATAAGTAAGCTAAATAAACACACATAAATCGCTACATAAACAAGATAGGTTAATTAACACACACACTAACCTGCCATAGCTAGTCCACTTATGCTTGATGCGAGACACGTGAGAGTTAGTACGCATATATATATATAGATAGATAAATAGGCCAATACAACATGATGAGAGACACGTGAGAGTTAGTACGTATATATAGATAAATAGGCCAATACAACAGATATCAATACTCAAATAGGGAGATAAATGCACCAAATAGTCAATGCAAAATAGGAAGATACTCAAATAGGGAGATAAATATACCAAATAGTCAATGCAAAATAGGAAGATACTCAAATAGGGAGATAGATGCACCAAATAGTCAATGCAAAATAGGAAGATACTCAAATAGGGAGATAGATGCACCAAATAGTCAATGCAAAATAGGGAGATACTCAAATAGGGAGATAGATACACCAAATACTCAATGCAAAATAGGAAGATACTCAAATAGGGAGATAGATACCCCAAATAGTCAATGCAAAAATAGGGAAACACTCAAATAGGGAGATAGATACCCCAAATACTCAATGCAAAATAGGGAGATACTCAAATAGGGAGATAGATACCCCAAATAGTCAATGCAAAATAGGAAAACACTCAAATAGGGAGATAGATACACCAAATAGTCAATACAAAATAGGGAAACACTCAAATAGCTCGATAAATACACCAAAATAACTTACTACAGAAATGGCTAGGTAGCTAAACACACATAAATCGCTACATAAACAAGATAGGTAAACACAAACACTAACCTGCCATAGCTAATCCACTTATGCTTGATGAGAGACACACAAACAGGGTGGGCGAGAAGAGCTGTGCGTCGATACATCACCATCAACATCAGCGGGTGGTTACTCCTCACCATCCGCGCGTCTGTAGTGTAAGGTCTGGCGCGTGACTTCAGTTTCCCTCCTTGCTCATACGGACTCCCTGTACCCCCTGAAGCTCCTGGCATCTGGTAAGTGTCATCTAGGTACTCGAATAGCATGTCCATATCGCCTCTAGCACCGTCTGTGGTCTCTCTAGGTGATTGGTTGCATCTGTGGGAAGCCGAAGTCAAGGTTGTGTGACGCGTTCGGATGTTTTTGTAAATAATCGCTCACCTATTCAGTAATTCTTATCTTAATATCATTTTTTATCGCTCTCTTATCTCTGCAAATAAAAAAAATCATCTCTCTTATCTCTGCAAATAAAAAAAATCATCTCTCTTATCTCTGCAAATAAAAAAAATCATCTCTCTTATCTCTGCAAATTAAAAAAATCATATCTCTTATCTCTGCAAATAAAAAAAATCATCTCTTATCTCTACTGAATAAAAAAAATCATCTCAGTTATCTCTACTGAATAAAAAAAATCATCTCAGTTATCTCTACTAATAAAAAAAATCATCTCAGTTATCTCTACTAATAAAAAAAATCATCTCAGTTATCTCTACTAGTAAAAAAAATCATCTCTCTTATCTCTACTAGTAAAAAAAATCCTCTCTCTTATCTCTACTAGTAAAAAAAATCATCTCTCTTATCTCTACTAGTAAAAAAAATCATCTCTCTTATCTCTACTAGTAAAAAAAATGATCTCTCTTATCTCTACTAATAAAAAAAATGATCTCTCTTATCTCTACTAATAAAAAAAATAATCTGTTATCTCTACTAGTAAAAAAATTTATCTCTCTTATCTCTACTAGTAAAAAAATCTTATCTCTTATCTCTACTAGTAAAAAAAATGATCTCTCTTATCTCTACTAGTAATTTTTTTTATCTCTCTTATCTCTACTAGTAAAAAAAATGATCTCTCTTATCTCTACTAGTAAAAAAAATGATCTCTTATCTCTACTAGTAAAAAAAATGATCTCTCTTATCTCTACTAGTAATTTTTTTGATCTCTCTTATCTCTACTAGTAAAAAAAATGATCTCTCTTATCTCTACTAGTAAAAAAAATGATCTCTCTTATCTCTACTAGTAAAAAAAATCATCTCTCTTATCTCTAATAGTAAAAAAAATCATCTCTCTTATCTCCCCAGAATAAAAAAGTCATCTCATTAAATTCTCTACTAGCTATAAAAAAAAAAATCTTATCTCTACTAGTAAAAAATAATCCTGGCTCACCTATTCAACACTTCTTCCGCCACGTCAGGCTGTCTCTCCACCAGCAGCCTGAAGGGGGTGACCCTGCGCCCCCCTTGCTCCACACAGGCATGGCGCAACACTGTCTCCCACTCAGGCGACGACACCAGGGTCATAGCCATCTCCCTGTACGTAAGAAGACAGGCGCTCGTATTTTTTTAGTTACCCCTAAACAACAAAACCTTGGTACTTGACACGTATACAAATAATAAATATTCACTACCGTAGATAACAGTAAAGTCGCCAGGACAACTTTTTTTTCTGTTTACAGCCGTGTGGTGGCGTTAATAGTTACATTTCTACATCCATGATTTCAGGACAGTTAGAAGGGGCTATCTGGAGAGTCTGTGTCATTTTGTGTCTTCATCTGTGTCATAGTAGGGCTAGAAATGAACAAATGACAAAAATATCAACAAAGTGGCTACCAACAGTCAAGTCACCATCTAGTGTTTATTTACTGAGTGTCGTACCGCTGTCGTCGTCACACGAAAAAAAAACGCGTAGTGAAATTTGAAACCGTCTATACTTGCAGCTACAAAGCATAAAACAATGCTGAAACAGGGTAGATTATACAGTCATGATATAAACTACTGTGTATCATCTTCAGTGGCACAGACACAGCAGTAGTGAGGCTATCCTTCGTAATATATGGCGCCTGGCGACTTCACTGCAGGTGGGGACTTTACTGTTATCTACGGTATAAATCTAAATCTGGGGCCTGGCATAATAATAGGGCAATGTTCTTCAAACTTTTTTCATCGCGAAACCAGATTGATTTTCAGCTTTAAATTCACGACCCTATGATACGTCTAGCTGCTTTATCTTCCCAATGTGATTTTTTGTACAATTACATACATACATATGCATATAAATCTGCATACATATATATATATACATACATACATGCATCTGTGTATTCAAAATAATTGTATATGTTTGAGTGTCCAATGTAAATGTTATCTATTAAAAGTATTGACAAAAAATATGTTGAAGTGGTCTGTAAATTGTAACTATATACATAAGTAGAGGAAAATAGCCTTAATTGACTTCTCTCTCTCTCTCTCTCTCTTCTCTCCTCACCTCTCTCTCTCTCTCTCTCTCTTCTCTCTCTCTCTGTGTGTGTCTGTTTATCTCTCTCTCTCTCTCTCTCTCTCTCCTCTCCATCTCTCTCTCTCTCTCTCTCTCTCCTCTCTCCTCTCTCTCTCTCTCTCGTCTCTCTCTCTTCTCTCTCTCTCTTTGTGTCTGTTTATCTCTCTCTCTCTCTCTCTCTCTCTCTCTCTCTCTCTCTCTCTCTCTCTCTCTCTCTCTCTCTCTCTCTCTCTCTCTCTCTCTCTCTCTCTCTCTCTCTCTCTATCTCTGTGTGTCTGTTTATCTGTCTTCCACTCTCTCTCTCTCTCTCTCTCTCTTCCTCTCTCTCTCTCTCTCTCTCTCTCTCTCTCTCTCTCTCTCTCTCTCTCTGTGTGTGTCTGTTTATCTCTCTCTCTCTCTCTCTCCTCTCCTCTCTCTCTCTTCCATCTCTCTCTCTCTCTCTCTCTCTCTCTCTCTCTCTCTCTCTCTCTCGTCTCTCTCTCTCCTCTCTCTCTCTCTCTCTCCTCTCTCTCTCTCTCTCTCCTCTCTCTCGGTTCTCTCTCTCTCTCTCTCTCTCTCTCTTATCAATTATCAGTTTACGATCTGGCGACCCACTGAGCAAAACAGCAAGGCAAGGAGGCAAGCAAAGGGAAGGAACATTAAGGACAGGTGTTGGTCGATTTTCTCCCTCCCCCTCTTGGTCACCTGTGCCCCAAGCAAGGTGAGAGGTGCCGAAAATAAACCTGAAATAACCCTAAAATAAGCCTCCAATAACCTGAAATAACCTGAAATAAACCTAAAATAACCTGAAATAACCCAAAATAAACCTCCAATAACCTAAAATAAACCTCCAATAACCTAAAATAACCCAAAATAAACCTCCAATAACCCAAAATAAACCTCCAATAACCCAAAATAACCCAAAATAAACCTCCAATAACCTCCAATAACCCAAAATAAACCTCCAATAACCCAAAATAAACCTCCAATAACCCAAAATAAACCTCCAATAACCTAAAATAAACCTCCAATAACCCAAAATAAACCTCCAATAACCCAAAATAAACCTCCAATAACCCCAAAAAAACCCAAATAAAACCCCCAATAACCCCCAAATAAACCTCCTAACCTAAAATAAACCTCCAATAAACCCCAAAAAATAAACCTCCAATAACCAAAAAACCTCCATAACCCCCAAAAAAAAACCCCCAAAAAACCCCTCCTAAACCCCAAAATAAAACCTCCAAAAATAAAACCCCAAAAAAAAATAAACCTCCAATAACCAAAAAATAAAACCCCCCAAAAAAAACCCCTCCAAAAAAAACCCAAAATTAAACCTCCAAAATCGTTTCTAATTTTAAATAAAAAAAATCATCTCAGTTTCTCTACTAATAAAAAAAATTCTCATTATCTCCTAGTAAAAAAATCATTCTCTTTTTCCTCTAGTAAAAAAAAAAATCCCTCCCCCCTTTATCTCTACTAGAAAAAAAAATCATCTCTCTTATCTTATAGTAAAAAAAACACTCTCTTATCTCTACAGAAAAAAAAAAATGATCTCTTTTTCTCTACTAAAAAAAAAAAAAATGATCTCTCTTTCTCTACTAATAAAAAAAATAATCTGTTATCTCTACTAGTAAAAAAAAATTATCTCTCTTACTCTACTAGTAAAAAAATTCTTATCTCTTATCTCTACTAGTAAAAAAAATGATCTCCTTTCTTACTAAAAAAAATTCTCTCTTATCTCTACTAGTAAAAAAAATTACCCTTCTTACTCTACTAGTAAAAAAAAAGATCCTTATCTCCTAGAAAAAAAAAAGATTTTTCTTTATCTCTACTAAAATTTTTTTTATCTCTCTTATCTCCTAGAAAAAAAAAGATCTCTCTTATCTCATAGAAAAAAAAATGATCTCTCTTATTCTACTATAAAAAAAATATCTCTCTTACTCTAATAGAAAAAAAAAAATCATCTCTCTTTTCCCGAAAAAAAAAAGTCTCTCTTTAAATTCTTATAGCAAAAAAAAAAAAAAATATCTTACTAGTAAAAAAAAATCCTGGCCCTCACCTATTAACACTTTCTTCCCCACGTCGGGCTGTCTCTCCACCACAGCCGAAGGGGGTGACCCTGCGCCCCCCTTTTGCCCCACAAGGAAAGGGCCAAACTGTCTCCCACTCAGGCGCGACACCGGGGTCATAGCCATCCCCCCTGTACTAAAAACAAGCCTCGTATTTTTTAGTTCCCCCTAAAAAAAACCCGGGGTACTTGCCCGAAAAAAATAAAATTTCACTACCGTAGAAACGAAAATCGCCAGGAAAACTTTTTTTCTGTTTACCCCGGTGGGGCTTAAAAATTAAACATTTTTCACCCATATTTCAGGACAGTTAGAAGGGGCTTTTGGGGTTTCTTGTCTTTTGGTGTCTTCATCTGTGTCATGTGGGGTAAAATGAACAAATGACAAAAATATCACAAATGGCTACCAACAGTCAAGTCCCATTATTTTTATTTACTGAGTGTCGACCCCTGTCGTCGTCCCCGAAAAAAAAACGCGTGTGAAATTGAAACCCGTCTATACTTGCAGCTAAAAAAGGCAAAAAAACAGCTGAAACGGGGTAATTATACAGCTGATATAAATCCTGTTCATCTTCAGGGGGCCAGACACACAGTATGAGGTTTCCTTCGTAATATTTGGGCCTGGCGACCCCCTGCAGGGGGACTTTATGTTATCTGGTATAAATCTAAATCGGGGGCCCTGGATAATAATGGGGAAATGTTTTCAAAAATTTTTTTCCCTCGCGACCAGTTTGTTTCCCTTTAAAATTCACGACCCTATGATAGTCTAGTGTTTTATTTCCAATGTGTTTTTTTTGTAAAATTACATAATACTTTGCATATAAATCTGCAACATTTAATTACAACATACATGCTCTTGTATTCAAAAAAAATTGTATATGTTTGGTGTCCCTGTAAATTTTTATCTATTAAAGATTTGCAAAAAAATTTGAAGGGGCTGTAATTGAACTATATACATAATAGAGGAAAATACCTAATTGACTTCTCTCTCTCTTTTCTCTCTCTCTCTCTCTCTCTCTCTCCTCCCCTCTTCCTCTCTCTCCTCTCCTCCCCCTCTCTCCTCTCTCTCTCCCCTTTTTCTTTCTTTTCTTCCCTCCTTCTCTCTCTTCTCTCTCTCTTTCTTTTCTGTGTGTCTGTTTTTCTTCTTCCCCTCTTCTCCTCTCTCTCTCCTCTTCTCTCTTTTCTCTCTCTCTTCTCCTCTCTTCCTCTTTTCCGTCTTTTTCTTTTATCTTCTCCCTTCCTCTCTCTCCTCTCTCTTCTCTCCTTTTCTTTTTTCTTCTTCCCCTCTCTCTCCTCCTTCTCCCTCTCTTTCTTTCCCCCTTCCTCTCTCTTCTCTCTTCTCTCTCTCCCCCCCTCTCCCTCTCTCTCTCTCTCTCTTTTCTGTTATTTCTTCCCTCTTCTCTCTCTCTCCCCTCTTCTCTCTCCTCTCTCTCCCTCCTCTTCTCCTCTCTCTCTCTTCTCCCCCTCTCTCTTGTTTCCTCCCCCCCTCTCCCCCTTCCTTTCCTTCCCTCCCCCTCTCCCCCTTCCCCCCCTTATCCCTTAAACCTTCCCTTTTTCCCTTTCCCGATCTCACCCCCCGGTCCCCCCCTTCCAAATTTTCCCTTTTTTTCCCCCCCCCCACCCTTCCCCCCCTTCCTTTCCCTTTCCTCCCCTTCCCCCCTTAAAAACCTCCCAAAAACCCCCTTCCCCTAAACCTCCCCCTCCCTTCCTCCAATCCAAAAATAAACCCCTTCCTTCCTAAAAACCCCCTCCTTTCCCAAAATAACCTCCACCCCCTAAAAAAAACCCCAAAAACCCAAAATAAACTCCCCCTAACCTAAAAATAACCCCCAAAAAAACCTAAAAAACCCAAAATAACCCAAAAATAAACCCCAATAACCCAAAATAACCCAAAAAAAAACCCCCCAATAACCAAAATAAACCTCCAATAAAATAAAAAAACCCAAAATAAACCCCCAATAACCAAAATAAACCCCCAATAACCAAAAAAAAAACCCCCAAAAAAACCCCAAAACTAAAAAAACCCAAAATAAACCTCCAAAACCCAAAAAATAACCAAAATAAACCTCCAAAAATTAAAACCCCAAAAAAAACCTCCAAACCTAAAATAACCCAAAAAAAACCTCCAATAACCCCAATAACCCAAAAAAAACCTCCAATAACCTAAAAAAAACCAAAATAAACCTCCAATAACCTAAAAAATACCCCCAAAAAAAACCTCCAATAACTAAAAAACCCAAAAAAAACCTCCCCTAACCCCAAAAAAAACCCAAAAAAAAAACCTCCAATAAAAAAAAACCCAAAATAAAAACCTCCCCCAAAAAAAACCCTACCAAAAAAAACCCAAAAATAAACCTCCATAACCCAAAAAACCCCAAAAAAATAACCCCAAAAAAAACCCAAAATAAACCAAAATAAACCTCCATAACCAAAAAACCCAAATAAACCTCCAATAACCCAAAAATACCCAAAATAAACCCCCAATAAACCTAAAAAACCCAAAATAAAACCCCCAATAACCCAAAATAAACCTCCCAAAACCCAAAATAACCCAAAAAAAACCTCCAAAAACCCAAATAAAACCTCCAAAAAACCAAAATACCCAAAATAAACCTCCAATAAAAACCCCCCCAAAAACCTCCAATACCAAAAACCCAAAATAAACCCCCAAAAACCTAAAAAAACCCAAAAATAAAACCCCCAATACCCAAAATAAACCCAAAAAAAACCTCCCAAAAACCTAAAAACCCAAAAAAAACCCCAATAACCAAAATAACCCCCAAAAAAACCTCCAAAAACCCCAAAAAACCCAAAAAAAAAACCCCAATAACCTAAATAAAACCAAATAAACCTCCAAAAACCCCAAAATCCAAAATAAAAAACCCCAATAACCCCCAATAACCCAAAAAAAACCTCCCCTAACCTTTAAAAAAAAAAAACCCCCCAAAATAAACCTCCAATAAACCCAAAAATACCCAAAAAAAAAATCCAAAAACCAAAATAAAAACCCAAAAAAAACCCCAATAACCCCAAAATACCCCAATAAAACCCCCAATAACCTAAATAAAAACCAAAAAAAACCTCCAATAACCCAAAAAAAACCCAAAAAAAAAACCTCCAAAAACCAAATAACCCAAAAAAATAAAAAAACCTTCCAAAAAAACCCCCAATACCCTAAAATAACCAAAATAAACCTCCAATAACCCAAAAATAAACCCCAATACCAAAATAAAACCCCAAATAAAAACCCCCAAAAAACCCAAAAAAAACCTCCAAAACCAAAATCCCAAAAAAACCCCCCAAAAACCCAAAATAACCCCAATAAACCCCCAAAATAAAAAAACCCAAAAAAAAACCCCCATAACCCAAAATAACCCCAAAAAAACCTCCAAAAACCCCAAAAAACCAAAAAAACCTCCAAAAACCCTAAAAATAAACCCAAAAAAAACCCCCAATAAACCAAAAAAACCCAAATAAAATCCCAAAAAAAACCTAATAACCCAAAAAAAACCCCAATAACCAAAAAAACCCAAAAAAACCCCCAATAAACCCAAAAAATAACCCAAATAAACCTCCCAAAAACCAAATAAACCCCCAAAAAAACCCCCAATAACTAAAATAACCCAAAAAAAACCCCAATAACCCAAAAAAACCCAAAATAAACCCCCATAAACCAAATAACCCCAAAAAAACCCCCAATAAACCAAAATAAAACCAAAAAAAACCTCCCCAAAAAACCAAAATAACCCCAAATAAAACCTCCAATAACCCAAAATCCCCCAAAAAAAACCCCAAACCCAATAACCCAAAAAAAAAAAAAAAAAAAAAACCTCCAATAACCCCAAAAAAACCCCAAAAAACCCCCAAAAAAAAATAATACCCAAAATAAACCCCCAAAACCAAAATAACCCAAAAAAACCTCCAAAAACCCAAAAAACCTCCAAAACCTAAAATAAACCCAAAAAAAACCTCCAAAAACCCAAAAAACCCAAAATAAAAACCCCCAATAACCAAAATAACCCCAAAAAAACCCAATAAAACCCCCAAAAAAACCAAAAAAAACCCCAAAACCAAAATAACCAAATAACCCCCAATAACCAAAATAACCCCCAAAATAAAAACCCCAAAAAAACCCCAAAAACCCAAAAAAACCTCCAATAAACCAAAATAACCCAAAATAAAACCCCCAATAACCAAAATAACCCAAAATAAACCTCCCCAAAACCAAAAAAAAACCCCCAATAAAAACCCAAAATAAAAAAAAAAAATAACCCAAAAAAAAACCCCCAAAAACCAAAATAAACCCCAATAAACCCCCCAAAAAAACCCAAAAAAACCTCCAATACCCCCAAATAAAAACCCCAATAACCAAAATAACCCAAAAAAACCTCCTAATAAAAAACCCAAATAAACTCCAAAAAACAAAATAAACCCCCAAAAACCTCCCAAAACCCCAAAAAACCCCAAAAAACCCCTCCAAAAAACCCCAAAAAAAACCCCCCAATAACCTAAAAAAACCCAAAAAAAACCCCCAAAACCTAAAAAAAAACCCAAAATAAACCCCCAATAACCAAAAACCATATATCCTAAAAAAACCCAAAAAACCCCACCCCCCCAATAAAACCCAACCCCAAAAACCCAAAATCCTCCAATAAAAAATAAAAAATAAAACCCCCAAAACCCAAAATAACCCCAAAAAAAACCTAAAAAAAAAAAAAAAACCAAAAAAAAAAAATAAAATTAAAAAATAAACCTTAAAAAAAAAACCCCAAAAAAACCTCCAAAAAAAATAAACCCCTCCAAAAACCAAAAAAATAAAAAAAACCCCCAAAAACCTAAAAAAAAAAAAACCTCCAAAACCAAAATAAAAAAAAAACCTCCCAAAAACCCAAAAAAAAAAAAAAACCTCCTAAAAACCAAAAACCCAAAATAAAATCCAAAACCAAAAAATAACCCAAAAAAAATCCCAATAACCTAAAATTTAACCCAAAAAAAAAAAACTCCAAAAAAAAAAAAAAAAAAAACCCTCCAAAACCCCAAAAAAAAAAAAAACCCAAAAACCAAAATTTAAAAAAAACCCAAAACCTCCAATAAAAAATACCCCAAAAACCCCTTTTCCCCCCCCTTACTTCCCCTTTTTCCCAGCTTTTTTTTTCTCCCCTCCCCCCCGGGAAAAAATTACCCCCGGGGGTTTTCCCCCCGGGAAATGTAGGGGGCCCGGGGGAAAACAAAAAAAATTTAGGGTAAAACCCGCCCCAAAAAAAAAAAAAAACTAAAACCTCCCTTTAAAAACCAAAAAAATAAAAAAAAAATCTTTTTTTAAAAACAAGAAAATTAGAAAAAAATCAGTAAAAAAAAAACTAAGGGGAAAAAAAAAATAAAAAAAGGGGGGTTAAAAAAGTAACATGAAAAAAAAAAAGGGTTAAAAAAAAAAAAAAAAAAAAAAAAAAAAAGTAAAAAAAAAAAAAAAATAAAAGGAAAAAAAAAAATAAAAAAAAACAACCCCCCAAAAAACCCCCTTTTTCAAAAAACCCAAAGGGGCGTGAGCATCCAGAAGGAGGGCACAGATGCTGACGTGGTCGTGGGCAGCGGCGAGGTGCAGGGGCGTGGAGGAGGAGGCATTGGGGGTGGTCAGGTCAGCTCCCGCCCCTAGCAATGACCTCACGACCTCCTGGTGACCTAGGCGAGAGGCGAGGTGGAGGGGAGTGTCCAGGTCTTCGTTTTCAGAGTTCAGGAGAGTTAGGCAACGTGGCAGGAGGTCTGTGAGGAGCCTGGAGGAGGAGGAGGAGGAGGAGGAGGAGGAAGAGGAAGAGGAGGAAGAAGAGGAAGAGGAAGAGGAAGAGGAAGAGGAGGAGGAGGAGGAAGAGGAAGAGGAGGAGGAAGATTAATATACAAAACTACTACAAAAACATTGACTAATTTGTTGTTATCTCACCCATAATGAAACAGAGGAGGAGGAGGAAGAGGAGGAAGAGGAGGAAGAGGAAGAGGAAGAGGAAGAGGAAGAGGAAGAAGAAGAAGAAGAGGAAGAAGAGGAGGCAGAGGAAGACTAGCATACAAAAATACCACTTCCCTCTTCCTCTCCCTTCTTAAACTCCTTAAACAACAACAAAAAAAATAGGATATCTCACCCCGAATAACCTTTCCTCGCCGCTAAGTGGAGCACCGTATCTTGCTCCTCATTCCTCTTATCTATCTGCGCCCCGGCCCTTATCAGTAGCTCCGCGGCGCCCTTGCAGCCTGATAGCACGGCGGCGTGTAGGGGCGGGAACCCATAGCAGTCTGTGGCCTCTAGTAGCTCCTTGCAACGGCCTGTGTCTAGTAAAACCTGAAGAAGGGATGGAAAAGTGAGGTTAGGTTAGGTTAGGTTAGCTTAGGTTAGCTTAGGTTAGGTTAGGTTAGGTTGGGGTGGGTAGGCGCGCTCTCTCTCTCTCTCTCTCTCTCTCTCTCTCTCTCTCTCTCTCTCTCTCACCTCTCTCTCTCTCTCTCTCTCTCTCTCTCTCTCTCTCTCTCTCTCTCTCTCTCTCTCTCTCTCAGTCCAACAAGACCTGGAGGGAAGGAAGGTTAGGCTAGGTCAGGTTAGGTTAGGTTAGGTCAGGATAGGTTAGTATAATTTAGTTTAGTTAAGAACATGAAAATAAGGAAGCTACAAGAGGCCGAGATGGTATAGTTTAAGTTAGATTAGCTCTCTCTCTCTCTCTCTCTCTCTCTCTCTCTCTCTCTCTCTCTCTCCTCTCTCTCTCTCTCTCTCTCTCTCTCTCTCTCTCTCTCTCTTCTCTCTCTCTCTCTTCCTCTTCTCTCTCTGTCCAACAAAACCTGAAGAAGAGACGAAGATATATAATAAGGCTAGGTTAGTTAGCTCTCTCTCTCTCTCTCTCTCTCTCTCTCCTCTCTCTCTCTCTCTCTCTCCTCTCTCTCTCTCTCTCTCCTCTCTCTCTCTCTCTAGAGGTTAGGTCAGGTTGTGGTAAGGATAGGTTAGGTTAGGTTAGGTTAGTTTAGTTTAATTTAGTTTAGCTTAGGATAGGTCAGGTTAGTTGAGTCTCTCTCTCTCTCTCTCTCTCTCTCTCTCTCTCTCTCTCTCTCACCCACCTTCAGAGCCTCCATCTTGCCGTGCTGAGCGCTAAGATACACGGCTGTTCGGTCCAGTCTGTCGTCAGCACACAAGTCAGCACCCAGAGACAGCAGCATCCTGACAGCAGCTGCGTGGCCCCCCTGTGCTGCTGTCAGGAGGGCTGTGCTGTGCTGACTGTAGGAGTAGTAGTAGTAGTAGTAGTGTTGTTGTTGTTGTTGTTGTTGTTGTTGTAGTAGTAGTAGTAGTGTAGTAATAGTAGTAGTAGTAGTAGTGTAGTAATAGTAGTAGTAGTAGTAGTAATAGTAGTAGTAGTAGTAGTAGTAGTAGTAGTAGTAGTAGTAGTAGTAGTGTAGTAGTAGTAGTAGTAGCAGTAGTAGTAGTAGTAGTAGTAGTAGTAGTAGTGTTGTTGTAGTAGTAGTAGTAGTAGTAGTAGTAGTAGTAGTAGTAGTGTTGTTGTTGTTGTAGTAGTAGTAGTAGTAGTAGTAGTAGTAGTAGTAGTAGTAGTAGTAGTAGTAAATAAAAAATAAATAATAACGAATAAAAATAAAATATCTAATAAGGAATAAAAATAAAATAACTAAAAGAATAAAATAAAATAAAATAATAACGAATACAAATAAAATATCTAATCATGAATAAAAATCAAATATTTAATAAAGAATACAAATAAAATATCTTATAGAATAACTAAAAAAAATAATAATAACGAACAAAAATAAAATATCTAATCAAGACAAAAGATAATAACTAATAAAAACTAGAAATAAAATATCTAATCAAGAAAATAGATAATAACTAATAAAAACTAGAAATAAAATATCTAAAATAACTTTAAAAAATAATAATAACGAACAAAAATAAAATATCTAATCAAGAAAAAAAATAATAACTAATAAAAACTAGAAATAAAATAATCTAATACTAAATAAAAAAATTAAAAAAATTCACGTATCTCAAAAATCTAATAAAACAATAATACAACAATCAATATAATAAAACCAAAATAACAATAAAAAATAATAATAATAATAAAATGATAAAATAAAAAAAATTCAAATACACATACAGATCGCGGTGTTCCCTGGCGGCCCCGCGTTGCACCAGCAGCTTGATGGCGGGGGCGTGGTTGCCTGCTGCCGCGTAGAGGAGGGGCGTGCGCTGGTACAGGTCTGGCACACCCACGGGAGCCTTGTGCTGTGGGCGTGGTGGGGGGGGGGTTAGATGTAGGGGGGGGTGTGATGTAGGGGGGAGATGAAGAGTGTGTGTGGGGGGAAGAGGGTTGTGTATGGGGGGGTTGTGGTGTGTGTGTGTGTGTGTGTGTGTGTGTGTGTGTGTGTGGTGTGTGGTGTGTGTGTGTGTGTGTGTGTGTGTGTGTGTGTGTGTGTGTGTGTAAATAGTAGTGTGTAATTATACACCACCACCACCATCACCACCACCACCACCATCACCACCACCACCACCATCACCACCACCACCACCACCTCACCTCCAGCAGTTCCTTCATCACCTCCACATGGCCCACCGCCGCCGCCGCGTGCAGGGGCGTGGCCAGCTTCAGGGTGTCCGCGGCCACGGCACTGCCCGCACCAAGCAGCTCCCGCGCCACCTGGTAGTAGTAGTAGTAATTTATTGACTAAGTACCAATTTTACAGAATTTTTAACGTCATAACAAAAAAAGGGGTACACTCTGTCCAAGGAAAACTAAAAATACTAAATGCATTAAGAAAAGTAAAGAGGGCGATATTTCTATACTACAAACTATCTAAAAGAAAACACAAAGAATGATAATTAACAACCTAAAAATACATACACGCAATACACGAAAAGGTCAATAGGTCAAAGGTCAAGAGGTCAGTCGGAGAAAAATGTGGTAAAAAAGGGGATTTTAGCCTTGGAGAAGCATTCAAACTGGAGATTTTTTATTTTAACATTCGAAAAAGTCAAATGGTAGGGTTATAGTAAAAAAAAAAAAGGCGATTTAAACCTTGAAATATTACTAAAAAGAAGGATTTTTTGTGTTCGGAAGTAGGTAAAAAAAGTGAATTGCCAAAAAAAATCTTCAAGTTGGGTGAATTTGTTTTAGAAGATCATTAATAATTTTAGAAGCTACGTTAGGTCAAGTCAGGTCATTTACTAGGGTCAGGACAGGGGATACAAGGTGAGGTCATAGGTCACGCTACCTCCAGATGGCCAACTCAGGTCATTTACAAGGGTCAGGACAGGGGATATAAGGTGAGGTCATAGGTCACGCTACCTCCAGATGGCCAACTCAGGTCATTTACAAGGGTCAGGACAGGGGATATAAGGTCAAGTCACAGGTCACGCTAACTCAGGTCATTTACTAGGGTCAGGACAGGAGATATAAGGTCAGGTCATAGGTCACGCTACCTCCAGATGGCCAACTCAGGTCATTTACAAGGGTCAGGACAGGGGATATAAGGTCAGGTCACAGGTCACGCTAAATCAGGTCATTTACTAGGGTCAGGACAGGAGATATAAGGTCAGGTCACAGGTCACGCTACCTCCAGATGGCCAACTCAGGTCATTTACTAGGGTCAGGACAGGGGATATAAGGTCAAGTCACAGGTCACGCTAACTCAGGTCATTTACTAGGGTCAGGACAGGAGATATAAGGTCAGGTCACAGGTCACGCTACCTCCAGATGGCCAACTCAGGTCATTTACTAGGGTCAGGACAGGGGATATAAGGTCAGGTCAACGCAGGTCATTTACTAGGATCAGGACAGGGGATACAAGGTCAGGTCAGGCTACCTCAGGTCATTTACTAGGGTCGGGACAGGGAATACAAGGTCAGGTCAGGTCAGGCTACCTCCAGGTGACCATGGCTGCAGGCGAGGTAGAGGGCTGTCTTGTTCTGTCTGTCCTTGGCGTTCAGGAAGGCCGGGAACTCCTTCATGGTGGCCCGTCCCTCAAGCAGCAGCCGCACCACTGCCTGACAACACAACATCGAACCCTTGTACCCCAAATTGTAGCAGTGACCCATTAACCACTTAGCCAATGAACCAAAAACCCACAAACACGAAAATGACACCAAACATCGAACCCTTGTACTCTAAACTGTAGCAGCGACCCATCAACCACTCAGCCAATGAACCAAAAACCCACAAACACGAAAATGACACCAAACATCGAACCCTTGAACTCTAAACTGTAGCAGTGACCCATTAACCACTCAGCCAATGAACCAAAAACACACAAACACAAAAATGACACCAAACATCGAACCCTTGTACCCCACAATGTAGCAGTGACCCATCAACCACTCAGCCAATGAACCAAAAACCCACAAACACAAAAATGACACCAAACATCGAACCCTTGAACCCCACAATGTAGCAGTGACCCATCAACCACTCAGCCAATGAACAAAAATACACAAACACAAAAATGACACCAAACATCGAACCCTTGTACCCCACAATGTAGCAGTGACCCATCAACCACTCAGCCAATGAACCAAAAACCCACAAACACAAAAATGACACCAAACATCGAACCCTTGAACCCCACAATGTAGCAGTGACCCATCAACCACTCAGCCAATGAACAAAAAATACACAAACACAAAAATGACACCAAACATCGAACCCTTGTACCCCACAATGTAGCAGTGACCCATCAACCACTCAGCCAATGAACCAAAAACCCACAAACACAAAAATGACACCAACATCGAACCCTTGAACCCCACAATGTAGCAGTGACCCATCAACCACTCAGCCAATGAACAAAAATCCACAAACACAAAAATGACACCAAACATCGAACCCTTGTACCCCACAATGTAGCAGTGACCCATCAACCACTCAGCCAATGAACAAAATCCACAAACACAAAAATGACACCAAACATCGAACCCTTGTACCCCACAATGTAGCAGTGACCCATTAACCACTCAGCCAATGAACCAAAAACCCACAAACACAAAATGACACCAAACATCGAACCCTTGAACCCCACAATGTAGCAGTGACCCATCAACCACTCAGCCAATGAACAAAAAATACACAAACACAAAAATGACACCAAACATCGAACCCTTGTACCCCACAATGTAGCAGTGACCCATTAACCACTCAGCCAATGAACCAAAAACCCACAAACACAAAAATGACACCAAACATCGAACCCTTGAACCCCACAATGTAGTAGTGACCCATTAACCACTCAGCCAATGAACAAAAATCCACAAACACAAAAATGACACCAAACATCGAACCCTTGTACCCCACAATGTGGTAGTGACCCATCAACCACTCAGCCAATGAACAAAAAATACACAAACAAAAATGACACCAAACATCGAACCCTTGTACCCCACACTGTAGCAATGACACAATAACCACTTAGCCAGTGAACCCCTGGACCCCAAACTGCAGCTTAAGTTTAAGCCTTAAAGCTTTAAATTTAAGTTTTACCGAGTTTAAGAGACACAATCCCTCTTTCTAATAATGACTTAACTCCTTCACACCCAGATCTTTCCTTGGCTATATGAAATTGTCTGTTGTCGAGCCATAAAATAACGAAAAGTCACTGAATATACCAAATGAGTTAGTGGACAAGGCTACTAAACAGGTCATAGCTATAAAATATTGCTTATAGTCACTACAAATCGTCAAATGGCACCCAAATTAAATGGAAATTACGTTCTGGGCCTCAAGGGGTTAATGCTAAAATCCCTCTTTTTAATGATAATGAGAATATTGTAGGTTTTGAAGTTAAATTCGAAAGGGAAATTTGAAGTTTTTGTAGGGATTAAATACTCCTTGAATTAAACTAACCACTTTTAGTAAACATGTAGGACACTTAGAGCACGTTGACAGCACTTTAGGGCATTGCAAGGGACAGTGTAGAGGGATTAAAATTAAGGGCATTTAGGGATCCTTCACAGCGTTTTAGGACATTGCAAGGGGCAGTGTAGAGGGATTAAAATTAAGGGCATTTAGGGATCCTTCACAGCGTTTTAGGACATTTTAAGGGCCAGTGTAGGGGTATTAAGAGTATTTAGGGCACGTTCTTAGGGTTTTAGGACATTTTAAGGGCCAGTGTAGGGGTATTCAGGGCATTTAGGGATCCTTCACAGCGTTTTAGGACATTTTAAGGGCCAGTGTAGGGGTATTAAGAGTATTCAGGGCACGTTCTTAGGGTT
>JACEEZ010005007.1:86090-90311 GCA_016584305.1 Chionoecetes opilio
ACACACACCCATGCCTTCCACCCACACACACACACCCACACCCATGCCTTCCACCCACACCCACACCCACACCCACAAACACACCCATGCCTTCCACCCACACCCACACCCACACCCACAAACACACCCATGCCTTCCACCCACACCCACACACACACCCATGCCTTCCACCCACACCCACACCCACACCCATGCCTTCCACCCACACCCACACACACACACACACCCACACCCACTCACTTGAAATCCTGTTCCAGCTTGTTACTTCGGCCATCAAGGATCGCTGTTCCTTCCTGAGCTGCTGCCATTGCTGTACCATCCCTCCCTCCCCCTTAATGAGGGTTCTATGGTGAGCGGGAGTCGCCTTCTTGTCCTTCATGCTTGTTGACTTGTTGGTGTTGTTTTAGGGCTGCGAGGATCCATTGGGGAACACTATTGAGCCCTGTTTTTTTTTTTGTTGTTTGTTGTTGTTGAAGGGCAGTGATGTCGTCAGTGGGCCATTCAGCGTGTACTAACAGCTCGTCCATGGTTGTCCTGAGGGCGCGACACACACCTCACACATACCCGTAACCTCACACACCACAGTGACTACAGTAACCACACACACCACAGTAACCACAGTAACCACACACACCACAGTAACCACACACGACACACACACACAGTCAGTCCTTCAAGAATGTTTCATCAGTTATTGACGTATTTCTCAGTCCAGATTCATAATTACACATATATAAGTGTGTATTTAAGCTTCATGTCACTCCTAAGGCTGTTCTGATAGGTGTACACTTGTTTTTCTTCAATGCTCGAGTTTGTTGTTGTTGTTGTTGACAGGGCTTGAGCTTGAGCTTGATGTTACAGGTGGCCTTTTCTTGGGTATTCAGTGCCATTCTTGCTACTTTATTTTGTCCCACTTCCAATATCTCTATTTCACTCTCATTCCATGCAATCACCTCCATACCATACATAATGCTTGGGACAGCCACACTCTTCCACACTTCCCTCAACACATCATACATGCTTGCCCTCATCCTTGCCACACTCCCAAGTCGACCAACCCACTGATTGGCCTGGCTGATCTTTTCAGCCTTTGCTTTTCCACATCCATTGGAACTCATGCACATCCCTAGGTACTACTTGTATTCACTAGTTTGTTCTAATTCATTTTCTCCCAGTCTCCATGTAGCGTTTCTGTCATCCTCTGTTATATTTACTATCATGACCTTACTTTTCTCACGGCTAAATTTTACTCCAAAGTCTCTCCCATACTCATTCACCACATCTAACAGGCTCTGGAGTTCCTCGGCCGACTCACTCATAACTACCATATCATCTGCATACATTAACAAGCTTATTTTGTCATTTCCTACTCTCACTCCTGCATCCATTCTTCTCATCCTTACTGCCAGTTCCTCATTATACAGACTAAACAAGGTTGGGGACAGAGTGCATCCTTGCCTAACACTTTTTACGTCACTGTCCTTGAACTTGAACTTCAGCCTGAGTTGCGAGTCTCCACGTGGTTGCCAATCAGCTGTTTTATTTTGTCAACAACAACAACAACAAACTCACGTGTATTATTATAAAAGCCCTGAAAGCCTTGAAAAAAACAAGTGTACACCTATCAGAACAGCCTTAGGAGTGACATGAAGCTTAAATACACACTTATATACGTGTAAATATGAATCTGGACCGAGAAATACGTAAATGATTGATGAAATATTCTTGAAGGACTGCTAGTGCGTGCCGTGTGTGGTTACTGTGGTGTGTGTGGTTAGTTACTGTGGTTACTGTGGTGTGTGTGGTTAGTTACTGTGGTTACTGTGGTGTCTGTGTGGTTACTGTGGTGTGTGTGGTTACTGTGGTGTGTGTGGTTACTGTGGTTACTGTGGTGTGTGTGGTTAGTGGTTACTGTGGTGTGTGTGGTTACTGTGGTGTGTGTGTGGTTACTGTGGTGCTGTGTGGTTACTGTGGTTACTGTGGAGGATACCGGTGTGTGTGAGGTGTGTGTCGGGCCCTCAGGACAACCGTGGACGAGCTGTTAGTACACGCTGAATGGCCCATGGAACAAGAAGTGCTGGTAAGTACTCATAAATAAGCTATTTAGTTACTTATGTGAGGCTTTTCCCCAAGATATTTTTTTCGGTAATAATGGACGAGGACTTCGCGGTCGTTTTCAGAGACACCGACTATTTTTTCCGGTAATAATGGACGAGGACTTCGCGGTCGTTTTCAGAGACACCAACTATTTTTTCTTGGCCTACAATAGGTGCTTGTTCTAATGGGGCTTGTTTTATTTTGCGCAAAAAAAAACAAAAAAATAATAATAAAAAAAAAAAAAATGAACCTAACCTACCTAACACAAAAAAAAAAAAAAAAAAAAAAAAAAATATTATATATATAATATATATAGATTATATATATATATATATATATATATTATATTTTTTTTTTTTTTTTTTGAAAACCTCTACTTTCTCTCTCGTTTTTATAAGTTTATAATATGGTTTTGAGTGTAAAAGAGAGAGAGAGAGAGAGAGAGAAGAGAGAGAGAGAGAGAGAGAGAGAGAGGTTGTTGTTTACATAATCAGTTTTTTCTCGATAAGACGTATCATGAAATCTCACACCAATTCTCGCTTTGATAAGAAAGGCGTCATAAGATAAGTCATAAGATTGTATAAGTCACAAGTCACAAGATAAGTCATTATTACCATTCCTCTCATGTCTATAGAACTTTAAGCTTAGTTTAAGTTATAGATAAGCTAGTTCAGTTATATTTAAGCTTAGTTAAGTTCGTTAAAGCTATATCTATATTAAGCTTTTGTAAGGTTATACAGAAAATCGAAAACTTATCGTATGTTACTCTCTGTGTTAATAATAATAATAATAATAATAATAATAGTAATAATAATAATAATAGTAATAATAATAATAATAATAATAATAATAATGACTAAGATATCGAATGGTTAAAAAAAAAATTGAAATGTAAAAAAAAACCGGAGAAGATAAAAATAAGAGAGAGAGAGAGAGAGAGAGAGAGAGAGAGAGAGAGAGAGAGAGAAAGAAAGGGAGAAAATAACTGAGTATACCATAAAACACACATTTTCTCTCACTCTTGCCTTCCATTTTTTAGGATAAACTATACTAAAATAATACCTATCCTAAAATAAACCTCCTCTTACTGTCTTTACCCCGGAAAATAATTGATGATGATGATTGATTGATTGGATTGATGATGTTATGTATTTAGTTAACGCTAATTAAGTGGTGCTAATTCATGTATCAGAAAACGAAATATATCAATGGAAAGCTAATTAAACCCCGCTTCTGATATGCTTACTCCATGTTATAAGTTGTCTCGTAAAATTTTAAATGGCGCCGAGATTAAGTGACTATTAACGAAATATATCAATGGAAAGCTAATTAAACCCCGCTTCTGATATGCTTACTCCACGTTATAAGTTGTCTCGTAAAATTTTAAATGGCGCCGAGATGAAGTGACTATTAACGAAATATATCAATGGAAAGCTAATAAAATCCCGCTTCTGATATGCTTACTCCACGTTATAAGTTGTCTCGTAAAATTTTAAATGGCGCCGAGATTAAGTGACTATTAACGAAATATATCAATGGAAAGCTAATAAAACCCCGCTTCTGATATGCTTACTCCATGTTATAAGTTGTCTCGTAAAATTTTAAATGGCGCCGAGATTAAGTGACTATTAACGAAATATATCAATGGAAAGTTAATTAAACCCCGCTTCTGATATGCTTACTCCAGTTTATAATTGTCCGTAAAATTTTAATGGCGCCCGGGTAAGGACTATTACGAAATATATCAAGAAAGCTAATTAAACCCGCTTCTGATAGCTATCCGTTATAAGTGTCTGTAAAATTTTAAAGCGCCCAGATAAGTGACTATTAACGAAATATTAATGAAAGCTAAAAACCCGCTTCTGATTGCTTACTCAGTTATAAGTTTTCCGTAAAATTTAAATGGCGCCGAGTTAAGTGACTATTAACGAAAATATAAGGGAACTAATTAAACCCGCTTTTGAATGCTTTCCAGTTATAAGTGTCTCGTAAATTTAAATGGCGCCGAGAAGTGACTATAACGAAAATATCAATGAAAGCTAATAAAATCCGCTTCTGATATGCTATCCAAAAGTTTATAAAGGCCAGTTGTCTTTTTGTAAAATTTTTAATGGCGGGGCCGAG
>JACEEZ010005008.1:0-17500 GCA_016584305.1 Chionoecetes opilio
GTTTTTGTTTTGTTTTAAAATTTTTAAACCTTTTTTTTTTTTTTTTTAAAGTGCCTATAGCGCCTGTGGGCATGGTGCCCACTCGGAGGGTAGCTCTGGGGTTCACTTGGGGGCTGTGTTTGTTTGTCCTCGCCCGGGTGGGGCGCGGCCCGGGGTTTTTAAGTGACGCCTGTAAGGCTCTCCGCCCCCCTTGTCCTCCGTGCACTCGAAATCAAAGGGTAATTTGTGGCAGGGATGTGGTTGGTTTTTTTTGGGGCCCACTCGACGGTGCAGAAAAGGTTTTGGTTTTTTTTCGGGGTCAAACTCGGTACCAAGAACGCCTTGCAGACGCTAACCACCCGCTACCGCCCGCCTTTTTTTGGTTGTTGGTGGTGGTGGTGGGGGTGGTGGGGTGGTGGTGGTGGTGGTGGGGGTTGGTTGGAGAAAATAAATACGCCCAAAAAATGAAAAGGGATTGATATTGATGAATAGAAAAAAAGAAGGAAAGGAAAAAAAATTCAATAACCGAGAGGACAAATTTTTTACCTTTTTTTTTTTTGTTGTTGAAAATTTTTGTTGCTGTTAATGTTACTTTTGTGATTAAAATTTTTTCTCTCTGTTTTTTTTTTAATAATTCGCGGTACGTAATACGCAAATTTACCCCTACTATTACATTATTTATTACTATGCCCTTATCTCACCCCCCAACCATAAACTTCACCTCATCCAAAATTCCAGGGCACACAATCCGAACAAAATTTTTACGCCCCTTCGAGTATTTTATCGACCCTTCTTTAAAATTTAAAAACGGATAGTTCGTAGCGCCAGTACTACAGAGGGAAGGACGGGCATGGGGTTTTTAGGGGGGGGAAAAGGGGGTTGGTTGTGAAGGGGAAAATTTGGGGATGAGGGGGGGATGGGTTTATTAGTGTGGGAAGAACCGGGAGGGGTAGGGAGGGGGAAAAGGGGGGATGGGGGGAAGGAAGGCAAGGTTAAGTGTGGTGTGTGTGTTGTGTGGGTTGTATTGTGTGTATGTGTGTGTGTGTGTGTTTTGTGTGTGTGTGTGTGGTGTGTGTGGGGTTTTGGTGTGTGTTGTGTGGGTGTGTGTGGTGTGTATTCTCTAGGGGAGGCGGTCGGGTGGTTGCGTCTCCGACTGGCGTTCTCGGTGACCCGATTTTGACCCCGAAGAAACCAAAACCCTTTTTTGCACCGTCGAGTGGCCTAAGAACACCCACTGCCCAGCCCTCAAATCTACCTTCGACTGCAGTCATCGGGGGACACAGGGGGGGGGCATGAGCCTCTAATCACAGCGTCACTAAAAAATCCTCCTGCTCCCCAAGGGGAAGGGGAACCATCACAGCCCCCCAAGTGAACCTCCAGAGACTACCATCCAGCCCCCGGGTCACCACTCCTACAAAGGCGCTAAGGCACAAAAAATATAAAAAAAAAAAAAATTTAAAAATATTGTATTAACTGTTGTATTTTACAGGGCCCGAGCAACGCTCGTAGGCCCCGTTCCATATCAACAGTTATTTTTTCTTCTCGTTGTGCTTAGTGTTGGCCGAAACCACCCCCCAGGAGGGGGGTCACAAACCCCCGGCTAACACCCGGGACCCATTCACTGCTGGGTGGACAGGGGCTCGGGTTTTAAGAAGACCGCCCGTCTGTCTTCGCTCCGCCCGGGGATCGAACCCGGGACTTCTCGGTTGTGAGCCGAATGTGCTAACCCTTACACTACAGAGTTCCCCTTTGTGTGTGTGTGTGTGTGTGTGTGTGTGTGTGGTGTGTGTGTGTGTTGTGTGTGTGTAGGGGGTAAGGGGTGTTATAGGAGAGAAAGAAGTGTAGGGCAATGGAGAATGTAGAGGTCAGAGGAATGAAGGGAGGGTGGGTTAGGTAGTGAGTAGGAAAGGAAGGAAGGAGGGAATGGTACGCAGGGAATGTGGAAGGAATGGAATGGGGAGGGAGATGGTGAAAAGAGAGGGGGGAAAGGGTTACTATAGTCTATTCACTTAAGCTGGATTCCTGGGAGCGGCTCGATGCCTAGGCGAGTATGTACGACGTCGCTGATTGGCTGATAGCCTCGGGCAGGGTGGCGATGGTGTGGTACTTGCCTGGCCGCAAACCCAAAACCCTTGCGTTGCCTCAGAAAAATATTCATATTTCTTGGCTTTACTCATCTCTTACACAAGATAGGCCTATTTTGTTTGCATCAGTAAATCAGCATGATTGTTCAACACAACACGCCATTCATAACTCAATAGGGTAAAAAATAAGTCATGACTGACTATCACAAGAGTAGGGGGCGGACTTTTTTAGGTTTCAGTGCATTGAAATGTTGTTACTCCTACCCGATATAACCAAGCTACCAGATAATATTATGAATGCTGAGTGATAACCATCGTGTTCATAATACATTGCCGTGCATATAGAGTCATAAAAAATACAGTAAGACTACCACAATATTAAGATAATTAAAGGAAAGTAAAAGAGTGCTATAACATTATTCTTGCTTATTTTGTTCAACTCGCTCTAGCTCCATAAGTTTTGGTCACATTCAATTTTCAAGAACTGTTTCAAAATCCTTATACTTTTCCGCTTCCTGTGGTATGTAGCACGTACCCAATATAGGAAAAGGTAGGTGGTCAAAATGGCTAAGAAAATTAAAACTACTACTGCAAAACTGGCACAGTGTACGGTGCGAGCATTGCTCCTATATAGGAGAGACTGTTTTCGGGAGAGCTATCATGAGGCTCCACCCCGTCAGGCACCAGTTTGAAACAGTTTAACTTTCTTAGCCATTTTGACCACCTACTCTTTCCCTTATTGGTACGTGCTACATACCACAGGAAGCGGAAAAGTATAGGATTTTGAAACAGTTCCTTGAAATTGAATGTGACCAAAACATATGGAGTTAGAGCGAGTTGAAGCAAAAAATAAGCAAAAATAATGTTTATACACTCTTTTACTTTCCTTTAAATTATCTTAAATATTAGTGTAGTCTTACTGTAAGTTTTTTTATGCTTTGCATGATATGCAGCAATGTATTATGAACACGATGGCTTACGGCTCAGCTTCATATTATTATCTGTAGCTTTGGTTATAATCGGCGTAGGAGTACAAAATTTCAATGCACTGAAAACCTTAAAGTCCGCCTCTACTCTTGTGACAGTCAGTCATGACTTATTTTTTCCCTATTCGAGCTATGAATTGCGTCGTTGTTGTTGAATCATCACTGCCTGATTTACTGCTGCAACAAAATAGGCCTATCTCGTTGTAAGACGATGATGTAAAGCCAAGAAATATGAATACTTTTCTGAGTGCAACGCAAGGGTTTTGGGTTGCGGCGAGGCAAGTACCACCACCATCGCCACCCGCCCGATGTCTATCTAGCCAATCAGCGACGTCCTTACAACTCGGCTGGCACGTGAGCTGCTCCCAGCCCAGGAATCCCCAGCTTAAGTGCTAGATCCTATCAGTGTTCAATACGTCATATGGTTATAGTCTCTCTCTCTATCTCTCCTCTATCTCGATCTCTTCTCCTCTCTCTCTCCTTCTCTCTCTCTCTATCTCATCTCTCATCTCTCTCTCTCTATCTCTCTCTCCTCTCATCTCTCATACTCTCTCTCTCTCTCACTCCTCTGCTTCTCCATCTCTCTCTCTCTCTCTCTCTAAGGTAAAGTTAGTACATAAAGCTATTAACTGTCAACATAACGGCAATACAATAACAGCTTCAATCACTCACAGATTCCACCTATAAAACATAAACAATAATCTGGTAATAACGTTTCTGCCGACGTGACTTTTATGCTTCATGCTGTTATGACATTATTATTATGCTGCACTGAAACACCTTTAGTACCCGGTGCACCATCCTCTTTTCACACTGGCAATAAGTACTACAACCAAGGAATACAGCACCTTTTAATAACGTACAACCCCATGCAGCCTATTCGATCCTGTTTGTCTTCCCGTAGATAACGTAATGAAATGTGGCATCCTTGCACCGTAGACTAATTCGAGGCACATTACAAAATACGGTACACCTCCACAATTTTCAGTTATTATAGTATTGTGAAACCTGAAAACCTTGTTGCGTACAATACTTTAATGCTCACTGAATGGTTATCCCTTCTATTTATTGTCTTTTTTACTAAGTACTTATATGAAACTTCAAATTCTGACACAAAAGAATATTTCATAACCCTAAGAATTTGTATACTACATTATGATAAGTAATGAAACAAAGCATTCTTATACGATAAAAGGTAAAAGGTAAAGATGGGAGCATACGCTAAGCTGCGCATGGCATGCGGTGCTCATCTCCGTGGCATTAGCCCGTAAGGCCCCCATCCACGGTACGATTGGTCGTACGATCTGATCCGACAGACCTGATCCGATGTATATCCTACCACCCACTAACGATCCGACCGCACCTCAGGATCAATTCAGTTGGTGATAGAAACGGTGGAGAGCGGTTCCCATGATGGGTCTATGCAACGAGGATCGAATCACTTTTGATGGAATCTGATACCACAACTGAGGAGCGTAAACATCATCCGCGCTTGCACCAAATTTCATAGAGGCAATTATTTTCTTTATATATTTCCGGAACACAATTCTCATTTTTTTTTTTTTTTTTTTACTGTTTCAACATTAGCCTCACTGTCGCTCACTGTCCCGCTCCTTGAGTTTCTCTACCAATACTTCATAAGCTGCATTTTTCTTATATTTATCCATTTACTTTTTGCATTTTATTTCCCACAAACATTCAGTTTCTATATAATTGGATGAATTCTGTCCAAAAGTGCTTGTCATCAAAGCAACAATTCATCTTGGTAATCCTCTCGCTACGCTGTCCGTGGCGAAACTGACGGTTGGCCTCACGATCAGCACACTCACGGTGCGATCCGGTCTGAACCAGATGATCTGTCGGATCTAAAAACCAAACACTGCTTGGTCGCATCCGACCAGCTGTCAGTCGGTCGAACAGACCAAAATCACCCCACTCACGATCCAATCTGGTTGTATCCAACCAGATCTGTCCGATGGTCGTACGACCAGATCGCACCGTGGATGGGGGCCTTTAGAGCCTGTGGTGAGTGAGGACCCGTTACCCCGGGACACAGGGCTAGTGTGACTCCCGGGTTACCACAGTTACCTTCCCCAGGTTACCCCAGGTACCCATTTATCAACCCCGAAAGGAAGGAAGAATAGCTCGGTAGGCTGGTCACCGGCTTGCCCTGGCCCGGGATCGAACCAGGGCCCGCAGATTCGCAGCCAGGCACGCTAGCCACTGCACCACGGAGGCGACTAAAAGATAGACTTATACGATAGATACATATATATATATATCAAATCATTTATATATAAGAGTCAAAACCTTTTGTCAGCAGATGATCAGAAACATATATTTTCCTGCCAAAAGCGTCACCTCAAAGAGAGAAAGGAAAAGAAAACCTGTTTGCATGAAGAAATAAAATAAAATATTCCTTACTGAATTTGTTTCATTATTTGTGTCTTATCCATAACCTATCCCGCTTCTGTCATCATCATAACTCTACCTTGTGTTATTTCCCTGCCCATACGCTTCATTTGTTTCATCATGACACTTCAGATGAATAAAAATGTGTGTGTGTGTGTGTGTGTGTGTGTGTGTGTGAGTGTGTGTGCATGTGTGTGTGTGTGTGTGTGTGTGTGTGTGTTTGCGCATGTGTGTGTGTGTGGTGTTGGTGTGTGTGTGTGTGTGTGTGTGTGGGTGTGTGTGTGTGTGTGTGTGTGCGTGTGTGTGTGTGCGTGTGTGTGTGTGTGTGTTGTGTGTGTGTGTGTGTGTGTGTGTGTGTGTGTGTGTGTGTGCCTTGTGTGTGTGTGTGTGTGTGTGTGTGTGTGTGTGTGTGTGTGTGTGTGTGTGTGTGTGTGTGTGTGTGTGTATGTGTGTGTGTGTGTGTTTGTGCCTGTGTGTGTGCCTGTGTGTGTGTGTGTGTGGTGTGGTGTGTGTGTGTGTGTGTGTGTGTGTGTGTGTGTGTGTGTGTGTGTGTGTGTGTGTGTGTGTGTGTGTGTGTGTGTGTGTGTGTGTGTGTGTGTGTAGATGTGCGAGCCAGTGCCAATTATTCCGTGACACTGTATACAACTGATGCCATTTATTCACCTGGTGTGTCCGTCTGTTTGTATGTAAAGGTATTCAACGTATAGATTTATCGGTTTATCTATCACTGCTACTCGCATCGTGTGTTTCTATTTGTTACATTTGCCTGTCGACCTATGTGTGTCCATTTGTCTGCATATTTATTGACTAGTTGGCATTTTGTTTATAACCCAGAGTTTGGATCGTTGGTTTACCTGTTTACACTTATTTACGTGAAAATGTCTATAAATTTCCATCTATTTTTCTGTTTGGTAGCTCGTCTATTGGTCTGTCTGTCTTTACTGTCTATTCATTCATATCTTTGTGTTTACAATGGTCCGTATCTGTTTGTTTACCTGTCTGTACCAATTTAAAAACAACCTGTCCATCAGCTTCTGTCTGTTTACTTGTCCAGTGTCTGTTTACCTGTCTGTATCCAATTAAGAACAGCTTGTCCATCAGCTTCTGTCTGTTTACTTGTCCAGTGTTTGTTTACCTGTCTGTATGCAGTTAAGTATATTGCCCTAAGCGTGTCTGTTTACCTGTCCAGCTTATGTCAGCCTACACAGGTGTGGCAATAATGTAAACAAGACACGCGGGTGGGCGGCGGAGGAGGCGTTGAGGCGACACACGACTATCACCAAAGCAACACATACGAACATAAGAAAATAAGGAAGCTACAAGAGGCCGCGAGGCCTACACGTGGTAGTTCCTGTCACCTAACACTACCTATATCCACCTTTCATCCACATTCATGAACCTATCCAGCTCCCCTTTAAAGCTCCCCAATGACTCAGCACTAACTACCTGTCTACTGAGAACATTCCATTCATTCACCACCCTATTTGTGAACCAGTTTTTCCCTATTTCCTTTCTAAATCTACGCTTTTCCAGCTTTAATCCGTTACTTCTTGTTCTACCCTGGTTAAAAGCCGTAAGAACTTTTCCTACCTCTCCTTTATTAAATCCCCTTATCCACTTAAAAACTTCTATCAGATCGCCCCTTACTCTGCGTGTCTCGAGTGAGTGTAATTTTAGTAACTTCAATCTCCTCTCATAACTAAAGTTACGCATCCCTTGTATCATTTTGGTCATCCTTCTCTGCACTTTTTCTAACAACACTACATCCATCCTGTAATATGGAGACCAAAACTGAACTGCATAGTCTAGGTGAGGCCTGACTAGAGCCAGATAAAGCTTTAGAATAACTTCCGCACTTCTACTTTTAACACTTCTGGTAATGAATCCTAATACTCTATTAGCTCTATTTCTGGCCTCAATACATTGTTTCCTAGGTCGGAGGTCTGGGCTCACCCTCACTCCAAGATCTTTTTCACCTTCTGATCTTTTCAGCAATACATTGCTTATGGTGTATCTATTACCAGGGTTTTTTCTACCAACATTCATAACGCTGCATTTATCAATATTAAATTCCATCTGCCATCTGTCTGCCCAATCGTTAAGTTTATCTAAGTCTCCCTTAAATATGTGTACATCAGACTGTGATCCAATAATCCTACCTAACTTAGTATCATTAGCAAACTTGCTGATATCACTGCTAACACAAGGGATGAGATGCAACCATGCGGAAACGAGGCTTGTCTGACCCGGCATATCATAACCCAGCCAAGCCAAGCCTAACCTGAACCAATGTACATAACACATCTCGAACTCAGTTTAACCTTACTTGATCCAGCGCAACAAAAATAATATACAAAACATACAACCCAACCCAAATCCATCCTAACCCAACCTAACTAACTTTAACTAATGGTGATGATAAATATGAAGGAAAAAAGGAAGGACAAAGGAAAGAAAAATCGAGAGCAAGGGGATATTTCGGGGGTGAATTTTTTGTAATAAGGATAATAGTAATAACTGTAATAATAATTATTGATAATGCGTACCACTGAAAAAAAGAGTAGAAATAACCTAACCTAACCTAACCTAAACCTAATCTGAAACCTAGCCTAATCTAACGGAGGAGGAGGAAAAGGAGGAAAAGGAATAAAAGGAATAAGAGAGGTAAGAAGAGGAGAGGGGTACCTATAGTATTCCGGAGCGTGATCAAGTAGGCAAGCATCTTAAGACGGAGGAGGAGGAGGAGGAGAGAAAGGAGGAAGAGGAGAAGGAAGCAGTTAAAAAAGACAAGATTGTAAACAAGAAGGATAACATTGAAAGAAAGAGAGGAGAGTGAGAGAGGATGGGAAAGAGGGAAGGAGGGGGAAAAGGAGAAGGAAGGGAGGAAAGAAAGCAAGGAAGGAGGGATAAGGATGAAGTAGGGAGAGAGGGAAGGATGGAGGGGGGAGGGGGAGAGGGAGGAAAGGAAGGAGGGAAGAAAGTAAGGAATAAGGGATAAGAATGAAGGAAGGAAGGAGGGGAGGGAGGAAGAGTGGGGGGGAGGCAGACAGGGCACCACCAGGGACATGAACAACACAGGAATACAGGTATGGCTACAGGTGGGGAGAGGGGGGAGGGGTGGGGAGGGGGGTACAGACAAATGACCAAAGGTAATAAACTGTCGGAGAGATTAACGGAGGGGGCGGCATCCCCTCCTCCCTTCATCCTCCCCCACACATGTAGTCGACATATGACGGAGGGGGAGATGGGGTGATGGGTAGGGAAGGGAAGGTGACTTTTTAATCTATCTTTCTTATTTGATGGGAAGATAGATCGCGTGTGTAGAGGATGGGAAGGTTATAAAAAAAAGTATATAGTGACATCAAAACCGTTATGACGAGGAACTACTGAAGAAACGTAAAAGATAATACACTATTTCTTATTTTACCTGTATTTTCCCTCCTTTTATATTTCACTTGTTCATCATCATAATCATCATCCCAGTAGATCATAGTTGGTCCACCATTTCACTCCTTTAAAATTCAAGGGCCAAGGGTAAGAAGGGAAGGGGTAAGAGAGATATAAGAGGAGATAAAAAATTGTAGGGGAGGAGAGGGAAGGAGAAGCCACAGAAAAAAAGTTTGAAGGGTCAGGTACTGGGGCGAAACTATTGATACCCTCCCATGTTTTTTAAAGGGAGGGACTTAGAGAGGGGATAGGAGGAGGATAGGGGACAAGCTGGACAAGTGGAGGTAAGTATAGGTACATGTTAAGCATTTTGGGGTAAGTGGAAGGGAAGAAAAGACAAAGGAAGTGATTATAGAAGGAACAAGTGGAAGAGAAAAAAAGAGGAAGATAAGTAAGAGAAGATGAAGGGTTGAGCGATGGTTGATAAGATGAAGGGTTTATAAATTCAACATGGATGATAGACAAGAAAATTATACCTCTCTCTCTCTCCTCTCTCTCTCTCTCTCTTCTCTCTCTCTCTCTCTCTCTCTCTCTCTCTCTCTCTCTCTCTCTCTCTCCCCTCCCCCTCTTTTTTTTTTCTCTCCCCTCTTCTCCCCTTTTCCCTTCTCTCCCCTCCCCTCTCTCTTTTTTTTTTCCCCCCCCCTCTTTTCTCTCTCTCTTTTTCTCCCCTTTTCTCTCTCCTCTTTTTTTTACTCTCTCTCTTTTTCTCTCTCCTCTCTCTCTCTTCTCTCTCTCCTCTCTCTCTTTTCCCCTCTCTCCTTCTCTCTTTTCCCCTCTTTTTCCCTTTTTTCTCCCCCTCTTCTCCCCTTCTCTCTCCCCTATACAAAACACCTCACTATATCCGTCCCAAAACACCCAACACTCACGTCTACCCTGGGAACAACTGTTGTGTTGAGAAAGTAATGACTTCTCTTTTCGTCCTATTGTCTCTCCCAAGTTTTTTGCTCAGGTAACTATTACTCTTACTCCGTTTTCTCATCTCTCTCTCTCTCTAAGCTCTCCTCGTCTGGTGAATACACCTGAGTCTCTCTATCTCTCTCTTTCTCTTCTTCTATCTTCCCCTTCTCACTCTAAAATCTCATGTAATTTCTCTCCTCATCGATATCTCTCTCTCTTCTGCTCACCTCTATCTCTCATTAATCTATCAACATACAAAAACACCTACAACTAATATCCATTCAAAACACAACAGTCACGTTACCCTGGGAAACAAACTGTGGGATAGGGAAACGTAAGAAGACTCAAATTGCTACGATAATTGTGCGAATTTTAGAAACACAAGCATGAATATTGCCTCATGAAAACAATACAGAATAACATGAAAAACCCCTTCATCTCTAACCATGAAAGCTGTTACGCCCTTTTGGTGAGGATAATCTGAGTCTTTATACATGGTGGGGTTAGCATTAAATTATTTCCTTCACTTAAAAGTATTATGAATGGAAATGTAAAAGACGAAAATGATAGATGATAGGCAACACAACATATAATTTAGACGTAATAGAAAAATGAAAAAACTAAAACACACATAGACTGTAACGAAACAGACAAGTAAAAAACAACAATAAACAACAAGAAACTAGACGTAAAAACTACAATAATTCTATAGAAGGAAAAAACAACGAATACCACGATGAAAAAAAATACAAATAATTACCTGAAAAAAAGCCCAATGAAACTCAAACAAAGCATGAAAACATAGTGTAACAAACAGTAATTAGGATAAAAATGCATGAAACAGACAAACAGGAGGAATGAAGTAAAGAGTCACAATTTCTGGAACTTACGTGGATCAATGTATAGACGAAGAAACAAAACAATAAATAGGATGTAAACAAAAAAATGAAACTATAGACGTACACAAACAATGAAACTATAGACGTAAACAAAACAATGAAACTGTAGACGTAACAAAACAATGAAACTGTAGACGTAAACAAAACAATGAAACTATAGACGTAAACCAAAAAAATGAAACTATAGACGTAAACAAAACAATGAAACTATAGGCGTAAAAAAAACAATGAAACTGTAGACCTAAACAAACAATGAAACTATAGACGTAAACAAAAAATGAAACTATAGACGTAAACCAAAACAATGAAACTATAGACGTAAACAAAACAATGAAACTATAGACGTAAACAAAAAATGAAACTATAGACGTAAACAAAACAATGAAACTATAGACGTAAACAAAACAATGAAACTTAGACGTAAACAAATAATGAAACTATAGATGTAAACAAACAATGCAATCTAGAAAAACAAAACTATGAAACATAGACTAAACATTAAGATGACTGGGGATTTTAAAACAATGAAATTGACGTACAACAATGAAACTGTGAGTAAAATCAACATGAGCTGTAGACGTAACCAACAATTTATATTAAAATAATACATAAATGTAAACGTAAATATATAATTAAATATATATAAACAAAACAATGAATATATATATAATCCAATAATGATATATATAGATATAAACAAAACATAATATATAAAGTAATATAAATAATAAATATAGACGTAAATAAAATAAACTATAGACTATAAAAAAATATGAAACTATATATATAATATTGTATAAATTCTAACATACAATATACACTCTACTAAATAACATATAAACTAGTACATATAAATATCATTAAGGATCGTCCGGGTATTTTATATATTGCGGATTTTGATTATTTACTTTATGCATACCTATAGTTAATAATTCATAGCTAAGTATTAGGTCATTGACTCAATATTTTTTTTTCAAGGGGTTAAATTAATATCTTATATTATAAATAATATATTTATACCTATTATATAATAAATTATATATATATATAATATTATATATATATAAAATATAAATAATATATATTTATCCTTTTATTAATGATAATTATCATATTATATATATATATATGTAATATACAATAATATCTAATAAAAAAATAAGTCAACCAATATAAATGATTATTCTATATTTTATATTATGTCTATAATATATATCCCCCAAATATATGATATAATATATAAATATATATATATATATATATTATTATAAATTTTGCATTATCAAGATATTGTCCTTAGATATAATTACTTTTTTTTGAAGGGGGTTGAAATTAAGTCCTAAATTTAAAGTATTTTTTTGATCAATTTTGATGGTAATGCCTACTGTAGCTTATAGATAAGCTGAAAGTGAATCTGGCTGAAACCGGATTGTATTTTTTGTCTGAATGAAGGAATTGAACTGTCAGAAATAATCAAAATAACGAGATAAATAGCTCAAAAAAAACAGTAACGTAAACAAAACAAGAACTATAGAGTTACATCAATTTAATTATGTCAACTGTATTAAAATCATCCAAACAGTGACGAAACATTAGCTATACGTAAATACTTTATCATAACTTTAGCAGTTTGAGATATTGTCCTTTAGATAGATTCTTTCTTTCTGCCTTGGCATTGAGTATCCGCATGTAGTATTTATTATGCATATCTTAGATGTATTATATGTTTCACTTTGGCATTCGACTTAAATTTTTCTGGACTGCCTATTTAAAGATATTATATCCTAACGCGAAGTATAATCAAAACTTAAATAAAATAATGAATATTAATACGTAAACAATCATAATACTATAGATATACAAATCAATAACTATAGACTATATCAAAACAATGATATATATAGTGAATATTGTATAAATTATAATACTAATAAATACACAAACTCTACGTAATAATCAGGATTGTAAAAAGTCTTCTTTTAAAAGGATATTTCGGGATGTTTGTATATTGGAAATTTGATATTTACTGAATTAGCATACTAAGTGTAAAACATCTAAGTTTTGTTTTTTTGTTTTCAATTATTTTTTGTCTAGTAAAATAATTCATATATATAATATATCATATAATAAAATATATACAATATATATATATCTATGTCTATATTTAATTATAGTATACATTAATATCCTAATATATAATATGATATTAGAAAAATATATAAAAACTTTTATATCTATAAATATATGTATTTAGATATTATCTATATATATATATTTATTATTTTTTGATGGGCGAATATGAGAGTCCTAATTTAATAGTTATTTGCTTCAATGTTGATGTAAATTTCAGGATTCAGCTGATTCTAAAGTCTGTAAAATAGCTGAAACAGGATCCCTATTTTAATTTTTGTTTTACCGAGATTTTGGCCGGGTCTAGAACTAATGTCAATATCAAATATATCCTTCAATAAAAACTCCGGGCCAAAAATTCGCATGTTCTATGTCCTTTAAAGTGCAATGTCTAACGATTAAATCCCAAAATATGACGAAGCATTAGAAAATATATAAAACTTATCTATAAACATTTTGCAGTTTCAATCCTGTCTTTGTAATTTCGCTTTCCCCCTTCACTTTGACTTCGCGCCCATATGGGGCCCGATGTAGCTATTTACTATGCAATCCAATCTTGAGTGTAATCTATTGCCTTCACATAGAAATCTAAAGCCCTGTAAGGGGTATCGGACTGCCCCCTATTGAAGATAGTTTTTAGCCCGAACGGAAGACAGGCACCCAAGTTCTCAGAAAACTTTTCATAACTTTGAAGCCTCGTACACGACTTCCATGATTCACGAAAGTGAGGAAGGTTGTAGGAGCTAGGTTCAAATTATCATGAAAAATTGCAATCAGCAAAAAGCATCAAAATTCAGCAGGACAAGTTCCCCTACCGGTTTTGTCACGTTTGCTGGGCTTTAACTCAGTCATATTCAACGCCATACCAGATGTTGCTGGGTGTCTCAGTCGGCGATGCAGGGGTAGCAACTTTTCCCCATCTGATGGGAATGAAAATACAGTCCTTTCGAGAACCAAAATGAACCGCAAAGCTATAAATAAATGTATAGGACAAGCCTAGGGCTTTAGAAAAAATATGGGATAATATAACTCATAAATATAAATTGTATAAAAATTGTACACGAACAAGAGGAAAGGTTGGGGTCTGGGCTTTAATTATAAATATTAATATTTAAAAATGTAAAGAAATTCAGTGGCGGACAATCCTTAACGGTGGAAAGTTCGATATGAACATATCTGATATAAAAGGGCCATATGAATGTTACTTAAGGAGGTAGACGAGAAAGATTAATAAGAAACGAGAATAAACGATAAAGACTTAAGTCGAGAATATGAATGGTAACATCAAAATGGATAATAAATATGAATAGACATGAATTAGACATTTAGACATTAAAATATGGAAATTTGAACAATAAAATAAGACAAGTATTAATTGGATCTTAAATGAGGTGTAATTAGTAAAACTCTAGCATGATATATAAATAATTAAATAAATATTGAGAAAGCGAGGTTAGGACCAATGTGACAGGGATCAAATGTCTAAGTAAAAAGAAGGCAAAAAGCGTGCGAAACTAAGAAAGAAAGAATATCATAAACGAGGAGGACAAATATGATGAACAAACAAACAGTATAATTGATACAGAAAATGAGATGATAGAAAAAGATTGAATGTGTGGAGATTACAAGAATAGAATTGATACAAAAGATATGCGCGTTTTTTTGCTGTCACTTTTGTGTGTGTAATAGCAAATATTTTTCGGGTGTATGTCTGTATTATTTAAGGTAATATTATAGTATAGGTCTTGACCTATTTATATACATAATGGAAGGGTAATGGTTAGGAAATAATATATATGATATATATAAAGAAGTAATATCAAATTATGAGATATATATATAATGATAAGATATATATATATATATAGATAGATAGATAGATAGATATATATGATATAGATCGATAACAGATATAGATATATGATAATATTTTGATAATTTTATCTATAGCTATACTAATATATATATAATATATATATATATATATATATATATATATATATTATATATTTTAATATATATATATATATATATATATATATATATATATATCTAATTTCCTATTATTCATGCATCCATCTATTTGTCTATCTATCTATCTACCTATAAAAAAGCATAAATAATGTTATGATAAACAATGAAGTATCAACCACCGACTTCCATTTTTTTTCTCTTGCAATTCAAATGTAACTAAAATAACTAAAAAAGTTATAAAAGAAAAATAACACCAATTCAGATACTCTAAATTTCCAAACTCAGCAAATTTAGGGAGGGGGACTGGCAACCTCCCCCCTCACCCCCCCCCACATCCCCCACACCTCGCCCCGCCCCCACTTCCTCAACACCTACCCCTACATTCCCAAATCCCCCCGCCCACACACCCCATCCCCCCACATCCCAAACCTCCCCCAGCTTCCACGCCCCCTACCTCCCCCCCCGCCCCCCAACACAGACAGGAGCGGCAGGTGAAAATGTGAACCCGCGGGAACCAATCACCTGAGCTTATGACATCCCGGGCGGGCTGTGGGAGGGAAGGAGGGAGGGTGGGAGGTGTGGGGTGAGGAAGAGACAGCCTGGGTGGGATGTGCAAGTCTCAGGAGATGTACGAGAAGCCTGAAGGTAAGGGAAATAACCACCATCTCCACCTTTTTCCAATGTTTTTTCTTCCTCCTATTTTTCTTTTTTTCCTTTTTTTTTCTTCTTATTCTTCTTCTTCTTCTTCTGTTCTTTCCTCTGTTTGAAATCTCTCTTTTCTTCTCTCTTTCTATCTCTGTTTGGGATATGTTCTTCCTTTGTATTCCTCCCCCTTCTCCTAATTCTCCTTTCCACAATTCTCCTTGGAGTTCTTTCTTGCTCTCTTCCTCTTATCTTCCCTGTAATTGTTGTTCTTAATGGTCGTACTCCTTCCCTCTTTCCTCCTCAAACTCTCTCTTTTCCTCTTTTCCTTAAGCCCATTTTCTTTCGTGTACTTTTCTAGTTACATGTGTTATTATGTCTCTTCTACCCTTCTCCTCCTCCTCCTCCTTCTCTCTCCCTCTCTCTCCAGCTTTTACTCCTACTTTTCATAATCACAAAAACTCTTAATCTTGTTTTTATATTAAAGCTCCACCACCACCACCACCACCACCGTCCACCAGGGCTCCATCACCAACTATTTCCTCCTTCTCTTCCTCCTCCTCCTCCTCCTCCTCTTCCTCCTCCTCCTCCTTCTCTTAATGAATCGAAATGTTTATAAAGGAAAGACTCTTATCAGTTCTTAAACAGATTCCGGACAGGAAATTTAAGATTTCATTTTTGTCCTTGATTCAATTACACATTTCGTTTTCACTTCTCTCAAGATTACTTCTCCCACTCAGACCAGAGCCCGTCACGTCTATAGCGGGAGTGATTACACTGATTTTGGACATATGAATGGTGAGAGAGGGGGGGGGGGAGGGAGGTTTATATTTTATCTTTATTTTGACATCTCAAAGAACTGAATTAGGCAAAAAAAAAATCACACCTTTTTAATATTCTCTTACTGTTTTCTTTATAGGAACTGCCAACTAAGCGAGTTTTCTTTTACTTTTTGTTTGTCCTTGGCCAGCCCTTCGGACCCATATATTGATGTTTGTAGTAGTAGTATATATTTGACAACAATGTGAGTGCAAACTCCAATCGTGTTGTTGCAGTCGTTGGTCACTGGTCAAAGTGCCTCGGGGTAGACCACTTTCCATGTGATTCCACAGGGCGCCAACACTTCGACAGCATCAGCACAGCCTACCCTTGACAGGCTGACGTAGAGTTGGCCGTGCGTGAACACGGGTGTAGGCAGGTAGAATCCAACGTAGCTCTTGGTCTGGCCCTGGCGCTTGTTGATCGTCATGGCAAATGCAGCACGGATGGGAAATTGCAGACGCCGCATGCGGAATCCAGTGCCAGACGCTGCCTGCGTGATGATGGGTACGCGAGGCAGGTAGAAGTCTTCTACACCTCGGCTGCTCGGTTGAAGTGCTTTACAGCGTAAATTGATCGTGATCAATTTACGAAGGCCTTCGCCCCTTAAATATAATATATATTCTTATAATATATTAAATAAGTATATATATACATAAGTAAAATGTATATTATATAAGTATAATATATGAGTAAATGTTGTATAGTTCAATTACACTTGTTTGTTTCTCTTGTTTGTTTTGTTTAGAGGATAATGCCTCAAAGCCATAGTGATCTACCGCTGCTACATATTAGTGTTGGCCGAAGCCACCACCCGGGGGGGGGGGGGGGGTTACAAACCCCCGGCTGGCACCCGGTACCCATTCACTGCTGGGTGGACAGGGGCTAGGGATTTAAGAAAGACCACCCATCTATCTTTCGCTCCGCCCGGGGATCGAACCCGGGACTTCTCGGTTGTAAGCCGAGCGTGCTAACCACTACACTACAGAGTTCCCAAGGACACTGTCATAAGCAAATATTAACGCAAACACGGATGTCCTGCCGGCCGGTAGCAGTACAGAGGAGCGCAGTAGCAGAAGAGCGGTTGGTGCTTGGTTGCCAGTCGAATACAATTTCGATAAATTGAACGCTGGCAGAGTTTGGATTGCTTATAGCCGCTGCTCAACAAAGTTTTAGCACAAAACCCCTTTCAAAAGGATTCAATCGACATGGGACCAAGCCGCATACCACC
>JACEEZ010005008.1:22500-25000 GCA_016584305.1 Chionoecetes opilio
ACGAAAAGCTTTTGACTCAACCCTGTTTAGGAGAGCTGTATGAGTGGATCCTCCCCAAACATGTGAGACATACTCCATACATGGGCGGATAAGGCCCCTGTACAGAGCAAGCAACTGGTAGTGGTAGTAGTGGTGGTAGTAGTGGTAGTAGTAATAGCAGTAGTAGTAGTAGTGGTAGTAGTGGTGGTAGTGGTGGTGGTGGTGGTAGTATGGTGGTGGTGGTGGTGGTAGTATTAGTATTAGTATTAGTATTAATAGTAGTAGTACACTACTACAGTACAGTAGAAAAAGTACTGTAGTAGTAGTAGTAGTAGTAGTAGTAGTAGTAGTAGTAGTAGTGGAAAAACTATATATATATATATGAGTGCGCGCTCGCGCAAGGGAGAGATATCTGTAAACCAAATTGACCTGTCCCTAAGGACTAACGTCTTGCTGGGGTCACCTGATTACAATCTTTGTGTTTGCTTGTTTGCTTGGGTGTCTTGGTATTCGTATATATTATAGTATATATATATATATATATATATATATATATATATATAGTATATATATATATTATATTATATATATATATAATTATATATATATATATATTATATATATATATATATATATATATATATATATATATATTATATATATATCGCGCATCCACCATCCACCCCCCACCCATCCCCCCCAACCCCCACCCCACCCACCCACAATGTGTGTTATCTATCTAAAATAATATAAGGAAAAGTTTTGTTGTCTTTTTCCTGTCTTTTGTGTGGGTGTGTGGGGGTGTGTGTGGTATAGGTTCCCCCCCCCCTGGGAAATACCTCAAGGCACATTTTTGGAACCGGTTACCGGGGGAAGGTCATAGCCCACTTATGAATGATTTCGACACTTTTTTTTTTTTTTTTTTTTTAGCACCCATTGCGATAATTGTAAAAAAAAAAGTGGGTTGCGGAATTGAGGAAAACCTTTGATGTAGGGGTTAGGGTAATGGGTGAGTGAATGGGTGGGTGGGGGTAAGGGGTGTGGGGTAAATGGGTGATGTTTGGGGGGGGGGGTGATGGGTTGGGGGTGATGGGTGATGGTTGGGGGGGAAAGGGGGGGGTGAGGGGAAATGGTAAATATAACGAAAGTGGTCTGTCTGTCTGTCTGTCTGTGTGGGGTGTTTTGTGTGTGTGTTTGTGGTTTGGTGGGGTATAGGTTTTTCCGCCCCCCCGTGGTGCAATCACCCATAGGGCCTTTTTTTGGAACCCGGGGGTTGGGGACCAGGGGGAAGGTTTTAAGTTCAATTTTTAGATACCCGATCATTTTTTTTTTTTTTTTTTTAGACCCTATTGCATAATTTAGAAAAAAAAAAGTGGGTTTTCAGAATTAGGAAACCTTATGTAGGGTGATGGGTAATGGGTGAGTAAATGGGGGGGGTGATGGGTAAGGGTGGGGGGTGATGGGTGAGTGAATGGGTGGGGGGGTGATGGGTTGGGGGGGTGATGGGGATGGGGGGGGAAATGGGTTGGGGGGTGTGGGTAAGGGGTGAGTGAATGGGGGGTGTGGTGGGTAAGGGGGTGAGGAAGGGGTGGGGGGGTGAAGGGTAATGGGTGATTGAATGGGGGGGGGGGGTTTGGTTGGAAAGGGGTGGGGGAAAAGGGGTGGGGGTAATCTACATTTCTACATCCATGATTTCGGGAAAGGGGTTAATGGGGCTATCGGAATCCGTTTTGGGGGGCCCTTTTGGGCCCCCCCAAACACAGTGGTGGGCCAAAGGGCCCACCACCACTACTCTCCCGGACTAGCCAAAAGTCCGCCCGGGGGCGGCTTTGGGGTATATAATAAATAAGCAAAGTCTGTCTGCCCTGTCGTCTGGTGTGTGTGGGGAAAGGGTTTCCCCCCCCCCGTGCGCAAACCCCTCATATGGCACTTTTTTGGGAATAGGTTGCCAGGGGAAGGTCAAAGCCCACTTAGGATGATCCGATCACTTTTTTTTTTTTTTTTTTTTAGCACCTATTAGCAGAATTGTGAAAAAATAAGGGGGGGTTCGAGAATTGGGGAACCTTGATTAGGGGTGAGGGGTATGGGTGTGTAATGGTTGGGGTGAGGGGTTTAAGGGGTTTGGGGGGGGGGTGAGGGGTAAAAGTGGGGGGGGGGGGGGGGTGAGGGGTGGGGGTGATGGGTGGGGGAAAAGGTGGGGAGTGAGGGGTAATGGGTGAGGAAGGGTTTGTGGGGGGGGAGGAAATTTGGGGAGTGAAAGGGGTGGGGGTTGGGGGGAAAGGGTTTGATTTGATGGGTGGTGGTGAGGGGTAATGGGTGAGTAAAATGGGGGGGGGGGTGATGGGTAATGGGTGAAATGGGGGGGGGTATGGGAAAGGGGTTGGGGGTGAATGGGTGGGGGGAAAATACATACTTTCACTCAATGATATCAGAAGTTAGAAGGGGCTATCTGGAAGTCCTGTTTGGTGGAAGGCCCCCAAACCAGGGGGGGGGAAGCCCCCCCCTCCCCCCGCAGGGTAGC
>JACEEZ010005008.1:30000-40000 GCA_016584305.1 Chionoecetes opilio
ACCTAAGTCTCGTGAAGACTGTGTCTTTCCATTTAGTTCTGTGTTTGCCGTATGAGAAGTGTGTCTGCAGTGCAACATTTGTATAGTGTGCCATGAGCGGGTGGTTGGCATATTTGTTTTCTATCCTGGCTTTATCAGTGTCGTTTTGAGTATCCCTTATCTGAGTCTTGACTTGTCTCATGGACAGTGTGCCCTGGATATATACTGAGTCCCTGCACGTTGCCTGCTTGACGATGTCATCCACCCTTTCATTGAGAATTATCCCTACATGGGATGGCACCCAAATGAAGGTCACGGATCTACCTGTCCTTTCAATGCCCTGCAAAATACCCATACACTCGTTCACTATCTCCTCAAAAACAGGGTGTGGACTCCTGAGGGATTCCAGAACTCCTCTGCTGTCTACATAAAAATATGCGTCCCCAACACCATCCTTAACTTTCCCAAGGCCAAGGAGTATGGCAGAGAGCTCAGCCTGAGTGGAGGAAATAGCATCAGACAGTCTATAAGCATGATGGGTGTCCGTGACCACGCCATGTACATCATACTGCCTCACCAGAATACCACACCCGGCCCTGCCACTCTCCATGACAGACCCGTCACACCACACATGTGTACTGTTCGCCTGCCAGAAAGGTGAAAGTTTCTCCAAAAAAATGTATTTAAGTTCATGTGGAGCATACATGTGCTTTTTCTTATCCAGTGGCGATATTATTATGGTTACTTGTGTGTCCTGCCACGGAGGGCCCCTCTTATGTCGTCCCTGTGTTTCACAGCTGTTCATCAGGTCATACCTACCTATCTCTGCCACTAGCGTAGCTAAATATCCTCTCCGGCCCTGTTTCCTAAAAGTTGTGAGCCCAGCAAGTCCAGTGGTGACACTATCAACTAATGTGGCCCCTCCCTTTGCCCGCATATGCCTTACGGCAGCTGCCGAGTTAACTTGGGAGACCCTGTCTTTGAGAGCAGGGAGGCTGAGCTCCATTCTCATGCAGTCTACCACCGCATTTTTAGGGCAGTTTAGGATGATCCTCATGGCAGTGTTTTGTAGCTTCTCAAGCTTTTCCATCCTTCCCTAGCCAAAGCAAGAGAGGACAGGGCTAGCATAATTTATTAAAGACCTGATAGTGCTGAGGTACATGGTCCTTAGCACAGGAACTGCGCCACCATTCCCACTCCAGGCTAAAGCTTTCATGGGTTGGAGTCGCGCCCTACACTGCGTTACCAGGTGGGTCAGCTCCGCCTCTTTACTATCAGCTGAGTATCCTACATACATTCCGAGGTACTTATAGGATCTCACTCTTGCAACGTTTTTGTTGTTGACGGTTAGGTGTATGTCCCCAACTGCTCGACATTGGAACTTTGTCTTTTCCTCATTTAACACGAGACCCATTCTCTGGGTCACAATCGTGAACTTGTCTAGGGCAATTTGCATATTACGTACATCTCTACTCTGAAGGAGGATGTCGTCAGCGTAAATCACAGCATTTACATTGTGAGAGAGCTCTAAGGAACCGATCATCAAAATATTGAATAACATGGGGCTTAATACACCACCTTGAGGAGTGCCAGGAGTAAATGCTTTCTGGTCAGATAAGGAACCCTGAAACATTACTCTCGCCTTCCTGCCATGGAGATAATCGCCTATCCAGTGGAAGAGCCTGCCACCCACACCCATAGTAGCAAGTTCATACAGTATAACTTCACCCATGGCCTTGTCAAAGGCGCCTTTTAAGTCTATAAAGACGCGGCAGTAATCAGACTCATGGGATAAACATCTTATAACAGCATCAGCTGTTCCCTTCCCCTTAATGAAGCCAAACAGATTATCGCTGATGTCATCGCCTACTTTATACATTAATCTCTCTAAGAGGACTCTCTCTATCATTTTAGAAAAGCATGTTGTTAATGATATCGGTTTATAGCCTCCACTGACCTTAGGGACAGGGATTATGATCGCCTCCTTCCATGCTTTGGGCAGCCTTCCTTCCCTAAAACTCATGTTAAATAGTATTAACAGTGGTCCGTCGTGTATACTAGCCAAGCAATTAAGTATTTCATAGGTAATACCATCAGCTCCTGGAGCAGAAGATTTTCCGTTTTTTATGGCTCGCAACAATTCATCCTGAGTAATATCCACATCTGTTCCATCTCCCACGTTTAAGGCAGTGAGGATAGAGGATCTCCTCTCAACCTCCCATTCTCCTACCGCATCGTTTACAGTCTGAGGAAGACTGGCAGCACTAGCCTCATATGCCCACTTTGTTATAAGCTCATTTGCTACCTTCTCTGGGTGTGGGTGTGCCACAAAGGTGACTCTCTTCCCCCTGACTTTGTTAACTGCCCTCCATATTTCAGGGACGTTATTACAATCACCCACTTTGTTTGCAAATTGCTTCCAGTACTCGCTGCGTGTTTCCTTCCTCATGGTCCCCAATATCTTAGCTGTCTCTAGGAGTGTGTCCCTGGTAGCAGCATCCCGTCCAGATTCTACCCATTTTTTATGCGCCACCCGTAACATTCGCGTGTGTGCCTGCAACGCTTTGTCGTATGGATACTGTTTAGCCCTTGACCTTGAGTACCTTTGTTTAGTTGCGCGCTGATTACGCTGATTATCACAAAGAACTGTCACAATAGCGCAAACCATGTCACGATAAAATTTATCAATGCAGTTTGGACGATAATTATCATACCAGAGTGAAATTTTTGAGATAAAGTGGTCAACCTTATCCTTTGGCAGAGACAGACGCTTTCTGTCACAGTGCACCTTTCTTTTCGTTATAGGTAGTCTGATCCCAATGGCAAAGTGATCACTCAGCAGATCACTGATTACGTTACTAATGCCAGTCGCCCCCTGATAGTTAACTAAGCAAGCGTAATCGAGTCGCCCTCCCTGTATGTGCGTTGCTTCTTGGGAGCCCAGTAATCGGGCTTGAGGGAAGTCACTCAAGAACTGAACCAAGCGTGTACCGTTAACATTAGTTTTCCCTCCTGATTCTAGTGACCTGTGCCTGGCATTGAGATCCCCAGCCACCAGCGTTATGACACCCTGGAATATGGGATCAGGAAGAGCAGTCACACCAAAGCTATTACTGGACACATACAAATTGATCACATTCATAACACAATCCTGAAAATGAACTTCAACACAGACACTCTCAATACCATCCTTTTTGTCAGGAGCCTCCAGAAGCACGGACGGAATAGTGCTCTTTACATAAGTGGAGACAACCCTTACACCCACCGAGGCCTGGAGGTGATGCCCTACATAACCATTTAGCTTAAGGGCTGTCCCACATTTATTCCCGGTCTCCTGCAGAAGTATTATGTCGGTGTTGTGAGGGAGGAGGTGTAAAGAGAGGTGGTGGTGGGTGAAAGATTGTGGGGGAGGGGGTGGGGAGGTGGGGGTGAAAAGAGAAAAATAAAGTGTTGGAAGTGTTGAGGAGGATTGGATTATGATATAGGGACTTCAGTGGAGCGTGAGAAGAGGAGGAGGAGGAGGAGGAGGATTACATAGGATTACATAGGAGTAACACACACCAGGAGACCTATTAGTCCATAGCGAGGGTATCTGCTGAACTACATACTACTAACTATCAACTACTTGTAAGAAAACAGTTGGAAAATGATACCATGTCCCTAAAGAGGATAGGAACATGGAAGTTTCATAGTGCAGAATGATAGGATATGAAAAATACTAACTACAACTGCCACTACCACTACAACTAATCGATACGGGGGACTAGATACGAATTCGCACTATCAATACCCATTTACTTTACAGTGCGCGTCAAGTCTGTTTTTGAATGGAGTTATTGTGTTGGCTCCGACAACATTTGCTGGTAACTTGTTCCATCGATCAACGACTCTAACATTGAAATAATTTTTACGGAGATCGGTGATGCAACGTTGACCGTTTAGTTTTAAACCATTATTTCTTGTTGTCACTTGAGTTGAAAGCTCGAATAGGTCCTCTTGATTAATGACATCAAAACCTTTTAGGATCTTAAAGGTTTCTATCAAGTCCCCACGGATTCTACGATCCTTTAAGGAAAACATATTAAGTTTCCGCATTCTCTCTTCATAAGATGAATTTCGCAGAGATGGAATTTGTTTGGTTGCTCTTCTTTGCACTGATTCCAATTTGGCTTGATCTTTTACGAAACAGGGCGACCAGAATTGAAACGGCATATTCCAAGTGCGGTCTAACCAAGGACGTGTATAATTGTGTCATTACTTTCGGAGTTTTATGTTCAAAGTTCGTAATAAAGACAACATCATATTGCTTTTTACTGGCAGCTACAATGCGAACTGGTTCAGATCTTTACTGTATGACACCTAAATCCTTTCTTGTACTTCTTAACGATTTATTTTGCATTTGAAGTATTGAGGTATCGGCCTAATGCATTACTTACATTACGGTTAATCTCTTGATTGTCGANTTTAAAATTTTCCCCCCCCCCCCAAAATTTAAGAATTTTTAAAAACCCCAAAAAAAAAACCCCCTCCCTTTTTTTGGGGCCACCCCCCCTTTTTTTAAATTTTTTCCCTTTTTTAAATTTTACCCCCCCCCTTTTTTAAATTCTTTTTTTTTTCCCCCCCAAAACCCCAATAAAAATTTTTTTCCCCCCCCCCCCCCCCTTTTTCTCCCCATTTTTTTTTTAAAAATTTGGGGGGGGGGGCCCCCCCCCTTTTTTAAAATTTTAAATTTTCCTTTTTTTTTAAAAACCCCCCCCCCCCCCCAAACCAAAAAACCCCCCCCCAAACCCCCCTTTCCACAAAAAATTTTTTCCACCCAAAAAAAAAAAAAAAAATTTTTTTCCCTTTTTTTAAAAAAATTTTTTTTTTTAAAAACCCCCTTTTAAAAAAAATTTTTTTTTTGGGGGCCCCAAACCAATTTCCCCAAAATTATTTTTTCCCAAATTTTTTTCCCCCTTTTTTTTCCCCTTTTTTAAAAAAATTTAAAAAAATTTGGGGGGGGAAAAAAAAAGGGGGGGGAAAAAATTGAAAAAAAAAAAAAAAAAAACCCCAAAAAAAAGGGGGGGTTTTTTAAAATTTTAATTTTTTTTTCCTTTTTAAAAAAAATTTTTTAAAAGGGGTTATTACAACACTACTATTAAAAAAAAAAAAAATTTTTTTTTTTTTTTCCCCCAAACCCCCCCCTTTTTTTTTAAAAACCTTTACAACTCCCCTTTAAAAATTTACTTTTTTTTTTTTTTTTTAAAAAACCCCCCCCCAAAAAATTTACCCCCCCTTCTCCCCAAACCCCCCCAACCCCTTTTTTAAATTAAAACCCCCCCCCCAACCCCAAAAAAAAAAATTTTTCCCCCCCCAAAAACCCCTTTTCCCCCTTTTCCCCAACCCCCCCCCAAAAACCCCCCCGGGGGCCCCAAACCCCCCCAAAATTTTTAAAACCCCTTTAAAAAAAACCCCCCCCCTTTAAAAAACCCCAATTACCCCCATTCCCTTCCCTTTTTCCCCAAAAAAAACCCCCCCTTTTTCCCCTTTTTAAAAAAAACCCCCCCCAAAACCCCCCCCAAACCCCCCCCCCCTTTTTTTTCCCAATTCCCCTTTAGGGGGGGGTTTTTTAAAAAGGGGTTTTTCCCCCCCTATTTTTAAAAACCTACAAACCCCCCCCCCCAAAAAATTTTTTCCCCACTACCCCCAAAAAAAAAAACTATTACTATTTTTAAAACAAATAAAAAAACCCCCCAAAACTACTAAAAAAACCCTACTACTAAAAAAAAAAAAAAAAAAAAACCCCCCCCCTTTACCCCCCAAAAAATTTACTTACTCCCTTTACTACAAAAAATTTTTTTTTTTTTTTTCCCCCCCCCCCCCCAAAACTACTACTACTACTATTTCCCCTTTTTTTTTTTTAAAAAAAAATTTTTAAAAAACTATTACTTTTTTTTTTTGGGTTTTTTTTTTTTTTAAAAAAAAAAAACCCCTTTTTTTCTTTTTTTTTTTTTTTTTTTTTTCCCCTTTTTTTTTTCTTTTTTTTTTCCCCCCCTTTTTTTGGGTGTTTCCCGCATTAAAAATTTTTTTTAAAAACCCCCTTTTTTTTTGGGTGTGTAGAGAGGAAAAATTTTTGGGGGGGCCCCCCGGGGGAAAAAAAAAAAGGGGGGGGGGAAAAAGGAAAAAAAGGGGGGAAGGGGTTTTTTTTTTTTTTTTTTCTTTTTTTTTTTTTTCCCCCCCCCCCTTTTTTTTTTTAAAATTTTTTTTCCCCTTTTTTTTCCCCCTTTTTTTTTTTTTTTTTTTTTTCCCCTTTTCCCCCCCTTTTTTTCCCCCCTTTTTTTTTTTTTTTTTTTTTTTTCCGGGGGGTTTTTCCCCAAAAAAAAAAAAAAATAATTTTTTAAAAAAATTTTTTTTTTTTTTTTTTTAATTTTGGGTTTTAAAATTTTTTTTTAAAAAACCCCCCCCCCCCCGGGGGGGCCCCCCCCCCCAAAACCCCCCGGAATTTCCCCCCGGGGGGGGGGGAAGGGGGGGACCCCCCGGGGGGGGGGAAAAAAGGGGGGAAAAAAAAAAAAAAAAATTTTAAAAAAATTTTTTTTTTTTTAAAGGTTTTTTCCCTTTAAAAGGGAAAAAAATTTTTTCCCCCCCCCCCCAAAAAAAAACCAAACCCCCCCCTTTTTTTTCGGGGGAAAAAAAAAATTTAAAATTTTTTTTAAAAAAATTTTTTTTTAAAGGGGCCCAAAGGGGTTTTTTCCCTTTTTTTTTGGGGGGAAAAAAACCCCCCCCCCCAATTTGGGAAAAAAGGGGGTTTTTTTGGGGGGGGGGTTTTTTTTTGGGGGGGGGGGGGGCCCCTTTTTTTTTTTTTTGGGGGGGGGGTTTTTGGAAAAAACCCCCAAAAAATCCCCGGGGTTTTTTAAAAAAATTTTTAAAAAATTTGGGAAAACCCCAAAAAATTTGGGGGCCCGGGGGTTTTTTTTTTTTTCCCCCCCTTTTTTTTTTTTAAAATTTGGGGAATTTAAAATGTTTAAAAAATTTAAAAAAAGGGGGGGTTTTTGGGGGGCGGGGGAAAATTTTTTTTTGGGGGGGGGGGGGGGGGGGGGGGGGGGGGTTTTTTGTTTTTTTGGGGGGGGGGGGGGTTGGGTTGGGTTTTTTGGGTTTTGGGGGGTTTGTTTCCCTTTTTTTTTTTGGTTTTTTTTAAAAAGGGGGTTTAAAAACCCGGGGTTTTTTTTTTAAAAAAAAATTAATAAAAAAAATTTTTAACCCCCCCAAAAATTTTGGGCCAAAGAAAAAAAAAAAAACCCCCCCCCCCCTTTAAAAACCTTTAATCAAGGGGTACGAGCTTTGTTGGCCGGTAAAATAAAACTAGATGAATAAACTGGATGAATACACACACACACACACACAAAAAACCCCCCTATCTGGGTATAAACAGATAAAAATTAAAAATTTTTTTTCGTCCATCGACCGGGAAATATGTGCCTTAAAAACTCATTATATCGAATTTCAACTCATTATTCTTCCGGGGGGAGAGAAAAACGGCTGCCCAAATTTACTGTAAAGTGTGTGTGTGTGTGGGGTTGCGTTTTGGGGGTGTTTTTGGTGGGTGGGGGGGGGTTGTGTCGGGTGGGGGTTGTGGGGGGCCTTTTTTTTTTAATGTACAACACCATAATCCGTGGTGTTTATAGTAAAAATTCTTGACTCATTTCCCTTTGATTTTTCATTGCTATTGAAGGAGCAGTTTCGAAACCCCGGGCCCAGGCGTGAAAATTTTTAGCCTGTCCTTTTTTTACGTTAGGTGTTTTCACAGTTATTTTCATTTATATATAGGCTATTTTTATCAGTTTATAGCTATGCAGTAGTAGGGGGGGGAAATATGCCGGGAGCTTGACCTCGAAATCCTGGTAAGCAAAGGGTGGCGAAAATCCAATGTTGTTTGGGTGTGGTGTGTTGTGTGGGTGGGGGTTTTTTTTGGGGGGGGGGGGGGCATGGTCGTGTGTCCGTTGTGTGTGCGGGGTGCGTGTGTGTGTGTATGTTGTGTATGTGTCCATTATTAAATAGGGATTTTACATAGATCCGCGAATTCGTTTCTACAGAATTGGAATCACTGGTAAGTACAAAAAATAAACCCTCAATCCCCCTCGCCTTTGATGCTTAAAAACAGATGATAAAATTTCCGTCCTATTAACCACGGACAATAAAAGGCCATTTAAATTTTCCGCAGATATTGTAAATTTCCACTGTGACAACTTTAAAATATTTTCCCCTCACAAAATTGATGGCTACATCCACCAATTTTCATTTTTCTGTCGGTATAAATATTTTCCACGAAATAAAATTAAAAATTTTGAATCGTACTCGCTGTAGATTAAACTAAACCTCACTGTTCTAACCTCATAATTAACCCCTTCAGTCTATGTTTTTTTCTTTGGAATGTTCGTTCGACTCACAAACCTCCTTGTGAAACCTTCAACCCCCCAGCCTATATTTTTCTTGGTAATGTTCTTTTCAGTATCGGAAACCTCCTGTTCAAACCTCACAACCTTTTAAACCTTTTTTTTTTTTTTTTCCTGGGAGTTTTTGCCTCGTACTCAAAAACCTACTGTTTGACCTCTCAACCCCCCCAAAACCTTTCTTTTTTTCCCTAGAAAATGTTGCGTTCAGGCTCGAAAACCTCCTGTTTTTAATCTCATAATTAACCCCTTTAAACTATCGTTTTTCTCTTGGAATGTTGCGTTCAGTATAAAAAAACCCCTCACTGTTCTAACCTCTCAACCCCCCCCTTTATTTTTTTTCCCTAGTATGTTGCATTTATACTCGCAAACCTCACGTTCTAACCTCTAAACCCCCCCAACCTTTCTATTTTCCCCAGTAACGTTGCGTTCGTACTTGCAAACCTCACTTTTCTAACCTCACAACCCTTTAACCTTTAGTTTTTCGGGGGGGGGGGAAATGAAGATGAAAAAAGGGTCGTACTCGCAAAACCCCACTTTAAGAACATAAGAACTAAAAAAAAAAGGAAGCTACAAGAGCCCAAAGGGCTACACGTGGGGATTCCTGTTACCTAACATACCTACATCCCCCCCCTTTCATCCCCCACCATGAACCTTCCGCCCCCTTTTAAAGCCCCTAACGACCCGCACTAACTACCTTCCTACTGGTAATTCCAAACATTTTTCCACCATATTTTTTGACCATTTTTTCCCCGTTACTTTTTTAAATCTAGCTTTTTCCCGCTTGAAAAACCGTTACTTCTTGTTCTACTCGGTTAATAGCCGTAAGAACTTTTCCTACCTCCCGTTTTTTAAACCCTTTAGCATTTAAAAAATTCTATCAGATCGCCCCTTCTCGCTCTTCGAGTGGTATAATTTTGTACTTCAAAATTTTTTCTAACAAAGTTACGCATCACTTGAACATTTTGGTCATCCTTTTCTGCACTGATTCTAAAAAGGCTATATCCTCCTTTAATTTGGAGACCCAAAAATGAACCACATAGTGTAATGAGGTTGACAAGCCCAAAATAGCTTAGAAAACTTCCCCACTTCTAGTTTTTTTAAACTTTGGTAATGAATCCAAAAAAATTATTAGCTATTTCTAGCCTCAATAATTGTTTCCTAGGTCGGAGGTCGGGGCCAACCCCACTACAAAATCTTTTTCATCTTGTGATCTTTTCAGCATACTTTTCGTAAGTAATCTATTACCAGGGTTTTTTTACAAAAAATTTTAACCGGCACTTATCAATATTAAATTCCCTCTGCCCTGGTACCCACTATTAATTTTTTAAATTCCCCTAATTTTAAATTAGACTGGTCCAAAATACACCTACCTTCCTTTTCATCAGCAAACTTACTGATATCATGCTAACCCTCTATCCATGTCGTTTTTGTAAATCCAAAAAAAGTAATGGACCCCAACAGACCCTTATGGGAAATCTACTTGTCACTGTCCCCATTCAGATTTAGAACCATTAATTGAACCCTTTTCTGTCTATCACTTAGCCAAGCTTTATCAATGAAAGGAAAAACTAAAAATTTTTTCCCCTTTCCAT
>JACEEZ010005008.1:42500-55000 GCA_016584305.1 Chionoecetes opilio
CTCTTGGAATGTTGCGTTCAGTACTCACAAACCTCACTGTTCTAACCTCTCAACCCCACTCACCTTTAGTTTTTCCCTAGTAATGTTGCATTCAGTACTCGCAAACCTCACTGTTCTAACCTCTCAACCCCTCCAACCTTTCTATTTTCCCTACTAACGTTGCGTTCAGTACTTGCAAACCTCACTTTTCTAACCTCACAACCCCTTCAACCTTTAGTTTTTCGGTAGAAATGAAGATGAAAAGTTGAATCGTACTCGCAAACCTCACTGTTAAGAACATAAGAACATAAGAAAATAAGGAAGCTACAAGAGGCCGCAAGGACTACACGTGGTAGTTCCTGTTACCTAACACTACCTACATCCACCTTTCATCCCCATCCATGAACCTATCCAGCCCCCTTTTAAAGCTCCCTAACGACTCCGCACTAACTACCTTCCTACTGAGTATATTCCAATCATTTACCACCATATTTGTGAACCAGTTTTTCCCTGTTACTTTTTTAAATCTTAGCTTTTCCAGCTTGAATCCGTTACTTCTTGTTCTACTCTGGTTAATAGCCGTAAGAACTTTTCCTACCTCCCGTTTATTAAATCCCTTTATGCATTTAAAAACTTCTATCAGATCGCCCCTTACTCTGCGTCTCTCGAGTGAGTATAAATTTAGTAGCTTCAATCTCTTCTCATAACTAAAGTTACGCATCACTTGAATCATTTTGGTCATCCTTCTCTGCACTGATTCTAACAAGGCTATATCTATCCTGTAATATGGAGACCAAAACTGAACCACATAGTGTAAGTGAGGTCTGACTAGAGCCAAATATAGCTTTAGAATAGCTTCCGCACTTCTAGTTTTAACACTTCTGGTAATGAATCCTAACACTCTATTAGGTCTATTTCTAGCCTCAATACATTGTTTCCTAGGTCGGAGGTCGGAGCTCAACCTCACTACAAAATCTTTCTCATCTTGTGATCTTTTCAGCAATACTTTGCGTATAGTGAATCTATTACCAGGGTTTTTTCTACCAAAATTCATAACGCGGCACTTATCAATATTAAATTCCATCTGCCATCTGACTACCCACTCATTAAGTTTATCTAAGTCTCCCTGCAATATATTTATATTAGACTGTGATCCAATAATACTACCTACCTTCTTATCATCAGCAAACTTACTGATATCACTGCTAAACCCTCTATCCATGTCGTTGATGTAAATCCAAAATAGTAATGGACCCAAAACAGACCCTTATGGAACTCTACTTGTCACCTGTCCCCATTCAGATTTAGAACCATTAATTGTAACCCTTTGCTGTCTATCACTTAGCCAAGCTCTTAGTGCGGTATGTAATGTTAGGAAAAGGGCTCCCGTAGGATTTTTGTGCTAAAATTGATTTTTTTGCAGTTCTGGCTTCTATAGGTATCAGATTAACAGAAAAAGATGGGGTCCCAATTTTCAGACCCCTTACCCCCCTTTTGGGGGTCACTTCCCTTTTGGGGCCCCCCGGCACTGACCATGCACCTATCTCCGCCAATAATTGACCGATTTTCATCATTTGAGTATCCTTTTGTAGGTTTTCAGGTATGCCGAGTCGATTTATAGCACTAAAAAAACAACCGGAAGTGTCCTTATAGCACTTCCGGTTCAGATTTAGAACTTCCGGTTCAGAATATAGGGTCTAACTCCATTTTTTCTTTTTCAGGCATGTTGAAGAAGCAGTTTTGAGCTCAGTCAGATATACCGTGTGAAATGAGATCGTGGTAGTATCGCCAATGTGTTGGAGGAGGACGGAGTTTGCGTGATCTGTAAAGAAGGTGCCACATCAAAGAAGCGATTGGTGAACAATCCGGTCATGACAGATGAAATTTTACAACACTGTCAAGAGAGAGTGTCTCTTGGTGATACTGAAAGTGACATTCATAGACTACTAAATTACTTGTCAGGTTTAAATGAAGGAGAACTCAAGTACGTTCGGTATCATAGTGAATGTCGGAAACCTATCGTCAACAAGAACAAGATTGTTCTCCTTTTCTTTTCTCTTTCTAGTCCTCCTTCATTCTCAAAACTTTCCTATACAAACTCAATAAATTGGTGAGGCATGACCTACCCTTGATGAGTCCATGTTGTGAATCATTGATCAAACTCTGTTTTTCTAAATGCTCTCTAATGTTTATTGCAATAATATATTCCAATAATCTACCTACCACTGACATTAGACTACTGGGTCGATAATTTTAGTTTAGTCCTCTGTCTCCCTTCTTAAATATGGGGACTACATTTCTTTTCCTCCACAATAACGGTACAACGCCTATATCAACCGATTTCCTAAAGATGTGCACTAACGACTCGCTGTTCTAACCTCACAACTCTTTCAACCTTTAGTTTTTCGGTGGGAATACTTATGAAAAGTTAAATCGTACTCGCAAACCTCACTGTTCTAACCCCACAACCCCTTCAACCTTTCGTTTTTTCCTGGGAATGTTGCTTTCAGTCTTGCAAACCTCACTGTTCTAATTTCACAACCCCTACAACCTTTAAATTTTAGTTTTAGTCTAGGCAGGGAAATGTGCGGTATGGACAGGAGTGTGGTGGTTTGAGGGGAGGGAAGAGGGGGGAGGGGAAGGAAGAAAGGGGAGGGAGGGGAAGGGAAGGGAAGGGAAGGGAGGGATAGGTAGTGGGTGATAAGGGTACAGTGTGGTGGTTCGAGGGGAAGGTAAAGGAGGGGACGGAAGGGAGGGGAAGGGAGTGGGTGGTATGGGCAGGAGTGTAGTGGTTTGAGGGAAGGGAAGGCAAGGGAAGGTAGGGCCTAATATCAAATTATTCCGCCATTTTTCAGTAGGCAGACACAGTTCACAGCGGCGGTGATGAGCTTTTACGGGATAGCAGGAGAGAGAGAGAGGAGAGAGAGAGAGAGAGAGAAGAGAAGAGAGAGAGAGAGAGAGAGAGAGAGAGAGAGAGAGAGCATAAGAACATAAGTAAGCTACAAGAGGCCGTGAGACCTACACGTGGTAGTTCCTGTTACTTAACACTACCTACATCCACCTTTCATCCCAATACATGGAATTGTCTAGCCTCCTTTTAAAACTCCCTATTGACTCCGCACTAACTACCTGACGACTGAGTCCATTCTAGAGAGAGAGAGAGAGAGAGAAAGAGAGAGAGAGAGAGAGAAAGAAAGACAGTCAAAGATAGCGATAAGATAAGATACTTTGATCCTATTTAGACACTTTGCAAGTACCAACTACAAGGTTATTGACTATACAAAGTGCCACCACACCAGGACGAATTTGGTGGCCTCGAACCGCTGACCAAATGGCGCAGGGACTCCGCAACACCAGTCCGTGATTCTACCAACCGCGCCACCCTGGCGAGTCAAAGATGGCGAGAGAGACAGATAGACATAGAGAGACAGAGAGAGAGAGAGAGAGAGAGACCACACCACCTACCAATCGTCCATTACAGCGTTGCTAGATAGTGATAATCTTATACAGAGAGGCAGCACCCATGGAGGTAGAATAAAGAGGAGATGCCCTGCCAGTCCCGCGGTTTATCATAAAGTGAGGTCCGGCTGTCGGCCTGAAGCCCCGCCCACGACTCGCAGAACTTGCTTGTCACAACGCGCTGTGCGGTATTTCCAAGGAGGTTGGATGGGTATTACGCACATGTATTATTATATATCAACTTTTATTAAAGACTTGATTTTTTGTAAAGGTTTATTGTACAACTAAGCATACAGGACACACACACACAATACAAGCATGTACAGAAATGCACATGCAGGAGCAAAGAAGTACAAAGCGGGCATCAGCCCGCCAGTGAGGAGGGTATCCCGTCAGGCTACGGGAGGGTCGCGTGGAGGCGTGGTGACGGTGAGTCACCTGCGTCACTGGTCACCCTGCCGGGCGCGACGGGGTGTGGGTACGTGATGTGTCAGCGGGGAGGGGGCGTTGCTCGCAGCACCCCCAACATCACGTCTCTCGGGGTGTGGCGGACCATGAGGGCGGCCCTGCCTTCACGCCCACTCAGCAGCCCCCCACCTGCAGGCTGGGCGACGGGGGCCGGGCCGGGCCTCAGGGGGCGGTGGCGGGGCAGGACAGGAGGTAGTGCAACAGTGGGCGACGGGTGTGCATCTCGCAGTGGTCGCACACTTGCCCCTCGAAGTCCTCCTGTAGCTCCTCTCTGGTGCAGTAGCCCAGACGCACACGCTGCAGTAGTGCGCCATCTGCCCTGGGTTGTTGCTGGGTGGCGTCCAGTGGGTGGTAGTCGGTGGCTGCAGCGTACCAGGCCGCCTGCCTCTTCCTGGCCTCCAGCTCTCGGTGTGTCTGGTGAGCGCAGTGTGCTGCGGCCCGTCTCGCCTGCGCCTTGAGCTGCTGTAGGCTGGGAGGCACGTGCATGGTGACGCTGGGGCCGCTGGCGGCTCGCTTGGCGGCCGCGTCCGCCGCCTCGTTACCTCGGACCCCTACGTGGCTGGGGATCCAGTTGAGCCTGACACGCCTTCCCTGCGCGACAAGGCTCTGTAGGCTGCCTAGGATGGTGGTGATGAGCCTCACGTTGTCCTTGGGATGCGGCTGTTGGAGGGCCTGCAGCCCCGTCCAGGAGTCGGTGTGTATTACCACAGTTGCCTCCCGGTGGTGCAGGGCATGTTCGAGGGCGTGCTGGATGGCCACCAGCTCAGTCTGGAGTGTGGAGCAGTTGTTAGACGTCCGCCAAGACAGCTCTGTCCCACCCGTGGTGACGAACGCGGCACCTGTTCTACCACTATCCGGGTCGACCGAGCCGTCAGTGAAGTATACACGGCTGTCCCGCTCGGCGACCTGGGCCATGGCCATCAGCGCGTGCTGCCGCAGCTCCCGGGTGGTGCACATGGCTTTACAGGCAGGCAACTGTGTGGCGGTGAACTCTGCGGCGGGGGGCCCCCACGGGGGCGGAGCATTGTAGGTGGGGGCGGGGACATCGGCCTCCCGCCACGGCCCGGTGATCCCCGCGTGAATGAGGCTGTGGGTGGCTAGCGAGGTGTTGATGAGCCACGTGTTGCTGCGCAGGCACTCGATGCCCTGCGTCATGGCCAGCCGGAGTCTCCTCTGCGCCACGCCCTCCACGTCGCGGCGAAATACTCTGGCCACGCGACAGGCCATGATGCACTGCACCCTGGTGGCGAGGGGCACCAAACTGGTCTCGCTCTGCATTACGCAGGCGCTGGACCATCTCGGAGCCCCCAGCATGGTCCTCATGGCGTTGTTCTGGAGCACCTCGAGCCGCTCCTGCTGACTGGGGGAGAGCGCGATGATGACAGGGGCGCAATAATCCACCAGGGAGCGCACAGCCTGCACATAATACAGGCGGAGGACAGAGAAGGTGGCGCCGGCGTTAAGCCGCGTCATGGCCCGCATCACGTTCAGCCTGGCCTGCGTCCTTTCCCTCAGGTAGTCAAGCTGCGCCGTGAACGACAGCCGCCTGTCGAGCCACACCCCGAGGTACAGGTAGGAGTCCGTCCAGGCCAGGCCGATGCCCTGGACGCGCAGCTGACAGACTGGGTTGGCTGCCTTGATAGTCATGGCCCGGGACTTCTGCGTCGAGATCTTGAGGCCCAGCTCCTCGCACTTGGCGGTGATGAGGTCGAGAGCGCGCTGCGTCTTGCAAAGCCTGTCACCCCGCCCGGTGACAACGAGGGCCAGGTCGTCGGCGTAGCTGAGCAGGACGGTGCCAGCCTGGAAGGGCAGGGCGACTAGCTCCTCCATCAGCAGGTTGAACAGGAACTAAATAAGAGCTACATAAAAAAGTAAAATATAAGTACAAAAAGTATAATACTTAAATGACTACATGTACATAGAGAGATGGAGAGAGGTGTGTGTATGCTACTGGCCAGTGAAGTGAATTAGTTTTGTGTAGTATATATGGCGACTCCTAACTCTAACTCTGTCCTGCAGCTTACCAGACAATGTAATGCGATTATTACTCGCATTGAGTTTTGTTTAGTCACTGTCCCTATTATGCCAGTCATTCCCGTTTTTTACTGTCATTGCACAATGTGAGTTCCAATGTTATTTTGACCAGGTTCTCTTGTATTTGCTTATGTTCATATAGCACAGTTGGCATTTGTTACTTATGTATTTTAATAGGAAATATTACTTTATTATGAATAATTGATATGTAACTTTGTGAGTAACTACGTACGACCATATGTAATTTGTAGAGTTCCGATTGTAAAGAGTTTGAAGGAAGAGCGCGGAGAAGGTATCAGCTGTTGAGAGAGGCGGGTCACTGAAACGCTCTGCACCATTTTATCAACTTATCAACTATCATTCAGATTGTATGACACTCTACTGAGTTACACTGGTGTAGAAGTGTTTTCAGGTTGACCTCTACGCCTACAAATACTTTGTGGAGCTATTAATCTCCTTGACTTGGCGTTCAAGACTAGCCGGGTACAGCTGGCGTCGCAATGTTGTGAGTACTATATTGTTATTATTATTTGGATTAATTGCCAAGTGATGTTAACCTTCTTGTACTAGTTTAACCTTTTGATGACGGTTTATGTATTAATGTAGTAGTAGTGAGGGTTAATGACTTATATGATATAGTTAAGTACTGCTATCTTAAGTTTTCTATTCAGCTTTTGTGGGGGTCCTGTGACATGTTATTTGTGTATTTGAGGTTGCATTGTGATCTTATTATTAACTGTTGAGGTACACAGTGATTTGACAGTGGCTATGTGGTTATTATGTTATGGTACTAATGCGGCCCGGTCCTACAGGCAGGGCCGGATTTAGTAGTGGGCATAGTGGGCAGCTGCCCAGGGGCCCCCACAATCAGGGGGCCCCCACAAAATGGGGCAATCTGCCAAACTGGTGCCTGCTGGGGTCTCCACATATTATAATTTTTTTTCTTATTTATTTATTTACTTAATACTTCCTTGTATATTTATATAATAAATATTTTTTAATAAAGAGGCCTTAATTTATAATAAAATTAATAATTTATCTTATATCCAACTGCCTATAGCGGTAGTGTTGCTTGATTGCCCATGGCCACATTTCTAGGTTTAGAAAGGTCTCCCTCTAACAGATGTTAGGGAAAACGGGCACGCGCTGCTGATTAAGGGGTTTAATGAGCGACCCGTGGCTGATTTTGAGGTGAGTTTTTTTTTTTTTTTTTCATTTTCCATGTAATATGTCGCTACCAATTAATGATTTCTGGTGTCCATGAATACACAAAGAGTGTGCTAGTAAGGCACAGAATACTGAGATATGTCTATATGTGATGAAATGAAGTAATGAAAGTGAACTCATATGTCACAGAATGACGTAAGTGTTTGTTTACATAAAAGTGGCGTCGTATCATTGTATGGATGATCACTACAGTGGGATTTTAACACATTAACTGCGTATTGGGCCACCGGTGTACCGAGCATATATTTCCTTCTTTGCGAATTGGTACATCCGTGGCCCAAATAACCCTTTTTAAAAACTTTTGCAAACATGAGTACATAGCCAATTTGTATGTACATTTGTATTTATTATGTCTATAAATGTCTTGCAACGATATCAGGTAATAAAAAATACTCATAATTGTGTAAATTAGTTAATTATGATTAGCCCAAAAATTCTTGTTCCTTGTTCATCAATTTTTTTTTTTTAATTATGTTTTCATATGATAATGTGATCCTATAAGCATTAAAATCAATATGAAAATAAAGCAGTTATCAAATAAAACATGCGAATACATTCTTTGCATATAAAGCAAAAATTAAACATTGAAATTAGATGCATTGATAAGATAATATTATGTATAACAATACATGCTTCCAAAATGCATATAAAACTTTGTAACACAAAGCTTGTAAGGTGTATTCATCGTACAAGCAAATCACAATCATTACATAATGCAGCAGTAATTAACTGTAGAAGAAAATACCATAAAACTCACGAAATTTGTTCCGTAAACATAAATAAAAAAAAAAGTTAAATTGAATTATCCGAATGTGTAATCGTTTCCCAATTTCCCATGCATTTTCCTTAGTATGAGGCATATTTTTCATTGAAACATGAAAGGCAGAGATGTGGCTGACCATCACATGCACTGCAGAAGAACTCTTCTAGCCTTGTTTGAGGCCACCATGTATCCTTCTCCTAGTGATATCTTTTCGTAACATCCTCTGCATCTTTTCCTTGTGCTTCCTTGTGTATCCACAGGTGTGGATGATCCATACATACATAGATAGATAACAAAGTAAAAGAAAAACAGAAGAAAAAGAGAAAGGTGCTGAGAGTCTCCACCACAGTGATGCAACATTTTTGGAAGCTAATTCAGCAATCCAAATAGACGCAAAAAATGTCAGTCGCAAATGCACACCAGGTATGTTTGAGCGAAGGAATCGAAATGGGGAAGTTACAAAGCGTTCTTGGCTATGTCTATCTCCAGAAAATGGGCGGGTCTACTGCTTCTATTGCAAACTAATGGGTGCTTCGAGATCTCAGTTCACATCTGATGGGTTCTGTGACTGGAAACACGCCAATAGGATTGCTGTCCATGAACAATCAAAGGATCACATTCAAGCAGTTTTGTCAGCAACAAGTCGTGCAATGAGAGTTGGAGGTGTAGACTCAAAGCTAACAACACAAGTGGATCAAGTTGAGCAGTATTGGTGTAGTCTTTTGAAACGACTGATTAGTGTTTTGAAATTTTTATGTGAAAGAGGCCTAGCTCTTCGAGGAGATGATGAAATAATTGAATCTCCTCATAATGGAAATAATTTAGGATTGTTAGAGCTTTTGGCCGTGCATGATGATTTCCTCAGGCAACACATACATAATCATGCCAGTCGAGGCAGTGGCCATACAAACTATTTATCTTCAACCATCTGTGAAGAAATATCATCAGACTAATAGGCAATGAAGTACTCAAGGAAATAATTGCACGTATAAAGCTGTCAAAATATTACTCAATTTCTCTCGATTAAACACCTGATGAAGGTCATGTTGATCAACTAACACTGATCTTCAGATACATGGAGCATGATACACCTGTAGAGAGATTTGTAAAATGTTTACCAAATCAAGGACACAAGGCTCAAGAAATGTTTGAAGGTTTGATGAAATTTCTAACAGACTATGATATTGACATTCAAAATTGTCGTGGGTAATCATATGATAATGCAACATCTATGAGTGGGAGATACAATGGTCTGCAAGCCAACGTTGCAGCTAAAAATCATCATGCAGTTTGGACACCTTGTGCAGGTCACTCATTAAACCTGGTTGGAAAAGCTGCAGCTGAATGTTGTCAAGCAGCTATCTCATATTTTGATTTTCTAGAGGTCATTTATGTGTTCTTCACAGCTTCTACACGTCGTTATGCAATTCTTAGCGATTTACTGAAAAATGTAGAATCTGGCCCAGTGTCTGTACCAAAGAGGATTTCTACAACAAGATGGTCCTGTCGAGCTGTTGCAGTGAAAGCAATTGTCCAAGGATATGTCCCAATCCGTGAAGCACTTGCTAAAATAACTGGTGATGAGAATGAGATGAGAAAAACTCGTTATGAAGCCAGCGGTCTCCTTGAAAAGATGGGCAAGCTAGAGACAGCCATTTATGCTGTTTTTTGGCATGACATTCTTGGTAGAGTTGATGCCACAAGCCACGCATTGCAGGATCCAAAACATGAGTTGAACACAGCAGTCGCAATGATGAAGTCCTTGGAATGTTTTGTACGTGAAAAACGAGATCGCTTCCATGTTTATGAGGAGAAGGGGAAAGAATTGTCAGGAACCAAGGAATATTTACAGACACGTAAGCGCCAACGTAATGTCCTACTCAATCCATTGGATTATGGACGATCTGAAGAAGCATCACTCTCACAGTCAGAAGCATTTCGCATACAGAATTTCCTTCCAGCAATTGATCAGTTCCTGAGCTCACTGGATCAACGGTTGAAGGCCTATGAAGAAATCTGTTAACTTTTTGGATTCTTGGATAAACTGCAATCATTGAATTGTGATGAAATTGAAGCAGTTGCAGCGAAATTGGTTGCTGAGTACAAGAATGATCTGGATCAAACACTTGGAATTGAACTAATGCAGTTTGCAGCCTTCTTTACTCAATTTCTCAAAGACGAAGATGTAGAGAAAGGGAGGGAACATTTCCTTTACAAACTGTTGATATACAAGAATGTTGTAGATACATTTCCAAATGTTGAAATAATGTTGCGGATGTACTTGGTGCTCATGGTTACAAATTGTTCTGGAGAACGTTCTTTCAGTAAAATGAAATTGATAAAAAACAGACTTCATACTACAATGTGTCATGACAGGCTTAGCCACCTAGCTTTGATGAGCATTGAATATGACATCCTCAGAGAAACTGACTTCCATGATTTGATCAAAAACTTTGCAAGGGCTAGATCTCGTAAAGTGCCACTGCCAGTTCTGTAATTAAAAGTAGCTACTGGTATTGTAAAATTTATATTTTTCATTTGCAGATATATGGAAAATGTAGATATGCATTATAGATATTCAAACTAGTGTTGTAAACAGTAGCTATTGCTTACTTTGCTTATAAATATAACTGATAATCAATCCCTTCTCTATTGTATACATTGCTAAAGTTAATATACTTTCTCAATTTAGCTATGCTGATTGTTTCAAAATGCTCCTAAAAAGGCTAAAATAAAAAAAAAAATCACCGGACCCCCCAGCTGCTCGGCATCTCATACTTTGTAAAATTTTGTAATGAAAGGGGGCCCCCACACAGAGGCTGCCCAGGGGCCTCCACAGGTCTAAATCCGGCCCTGCCTACAGGTTGGAACATATGGAAATAAAACCGAGTTGCTACATATTGTTTCACTGCACCCGGATGGTCTAGACGTTACAACTTGCCAGTGATCTGTTTCCCAGTATAGTGACACCTCACCTGCAAATATTTTTCGGCAACTGCCTTAGTTAGTAAGTGTAAGTGATTTACATGGGGCTCTGTGTCAAACATATGATCACTAAGATTAAGGAATATACTTTTACTAACGTAATTCTGCAAAACAGCACTTACAACCTTATTTATAGAAGTTCACTCTCCCCAGTGTAAATTGTGGAGCTTTTGTGGTCGCCATGATTTCTCGAAAAAGTTTTTCACTTGTTACACAAATGTCTTTTACGTCGTCTGTCGGATATATTAAACTCCCTTTGGTTTTAAGGTTGATAAGGAAGTGGATGGAGGAGGCAGTGGCGTCTCTCAAGGTCAAAGCGTCAATACAGGCCTCGCAATGCAAACATTTGCCAGGACTGTGCACCACGAAGCCTGCAATGTAGGCAACAATTTTTTTGGAGCACTTTGATAAGTGTGAAGCAGTGGGAATATACACATAATAATTTTCCTCTATATTATTTGATTTAGTGGTTTCATCTTTAATTCTGCTTTTAACAAGAGGAGTGTTTATGATCTTTACTGAATCAATTTACTGCATCATTACATTGGCTAGTTACAGTTAGTATTGGTACAGATTCCAGGGGGAGGTAGTTACCACTCGCAATATCTAGCATATCATTACGTACGAGCAACTTCTTATAGGCAGCAGAAAACTGTCTGACTGGGATTATTATTGCATCCTCCCGTATACACTTACTTTCCCCAAAAAACAGTTCTATATGGTCTTGACTTACTTTATATGTTATTAAAAACTTAAGTGTTGAACCATTAGATGCAATTTAGTTTTCATGTAGGATCTGAAAACTCCGTATACAAAAATGAAATCTAAGAAAGCCTGTTTTTCGATTTGACTTCATAACCTCCATCCAGTCCATCAGATAATTTAAATTATCTAATATGCGTTTCTGCTTTCACCAAAAAACCTTTTACATTATTTGAATTTTCCTTTTGAAGTGGAGACTTGTACTCACTTGCATTTACATTCCTGGAATTCATTATGTCAAAAACAGTGTTAAACATCATAATGAAATTGATACATTATGATGTATCTTCACAGCCCTGAAAATCACTAATTTGTTCCTGCAGACAAAATCTCAATGAATTTGCAACTGATTCACTGAGTAACTGTGCTGCTAATTTAATATAATTTATTTTCTCGCCACGCAACATGTGCAGCTCTCAGTTTGTTCCCTAAATGAAGCTGTTCGTGGTCTTGAAGTTCATGCAACCTTTCAATAAAGTCCCACTTCCCTAAATGTCCACTATCATCGACCAATATCTTCTTATTACCATAACAGTTCCTCACACGTTTCAACATATGACAAGGACCTAGAAGCACACACACTGACTGCTCTGTCACTGGGTGTTTAAAAGCTTATTCAATAGTGTCAAATGCAAAACTACACCCAAGATTATTTATCATGACTATATTGAATGCTGCGCCGTCACAAGTTAAAGAAATAGCTGTGACGCCTGCAGAATGCAGCTTTGTTAAACATTGCGTGACTAAATTAGCTCTCTCAGCAGCACCAAGTCCTGCAATTACGAAATATCCAAACGGCAACATCCACATGCCATTCACTGAC
>JACEEZ010005008.1:60000-96927 GCA_016584305.1 Chionoecetes opilio
TCCTGAGCCACGATAGGCATTCATCCTGCCCATGTTGGGCATCCCTGCAGCTTTCCACCACACAGTGCACTTTCAACCCATATCAGTATGCAGGAGCAATCTGCGGTCGACACGTCTTCTGCATGTGCATGAGATGAGAGTTCAAGACGACATCTGAGCTGGTAGACCCGCCATCCATCGGATTTTGAGCGAAACCGCCATCATCGAGTTTCCCAGCATGTCCTGCTGCTGGTGCTGGGACGTCTTGGCCAGGTTTTCAAAGGCTGCGTCGCATATAGCCGCCTGATATTTGGCCCTAGCGTATGCTGCCTCAAGGAGTCTTCACAAGCGGCAATTGTCCAGATCGATCTGCCCCTTCTTTGCACGAACATGTGATAACGGAGTGAATTAGCACCGACGATCTTCGTGTTCCTGGCGTACAGCTGACACTGAAAGGCCTGAAATTGCTATGAAGAGTCTGTTGGTACATTCCACGAAAGATCCCAGATCTGTGAATGCTTGAAGATACGATCATATGTCGCTTGCCACAAGCTTCAAAGCCTTTATCTTTCCTTGGCTAGCCCAGAGCACTACAGTGTCACTATAAACAAAACACCCGCTCCATGCATGAATCCTGGCAATGCACTAGCAAACTACTCCAGACCCAATACCGCAGCCAAACTTTCCAACGTCAATCATTCTGACTCGAACCTTTGTTCCTCGTCCTGTTAAGAGCTGACTATCGATGGTTCTGCTGAGATGAGACTGATATCATAACGTCTGTGTCATCGGCCACTAAGATTATCGTCTTGTAGTGGGTAGCGGCGTCTTGGCGTGGAGAAACATACGCGTGTCTGCTTCCTCGTGGCTTACATTCGAGTGCTGCACCAACTTCCACCTATCGCGGGTCAGTACAACCATTGTTACCACAGGTTACATACCGTGTTCTGTTGCCTAGCTTTTCGCGGATTTGTTTCATGTTTCCACGCTCCGCCAGAAACACAACCATTTTCCTCCTTTGTCTGGCTGCAAGCAAGTATACGCCGCCAGTTCATGATTTGTGTGCGGGTCTGATCTCGCTGAAACGATGCCTTCATTTGAACCCGCGTTCACTGTCCACGCTCACTGCTTTGATGGATTCTTCTGTGTATTTGTCAAAGACAACAGCGATGCGCTCACCTGCCTTGACCAGCGTGAAGCGCTGCAGGCAAGGATGCGGTCCAGATAGTTCTCGAACTGTCGTCTCGGCCATGCATCTTTTGTAATGAGAGCATCGCATCAATTATTGTTGCACTTCGCTTGTCAAACGTTATCGGCTGGTTCCACCAGACCTTCCGCTGTGTTTTCGCAAGTGCAAACTTTGTTCGTTTTTTTTCAATGACCCATCAACGTTTGCCAAAGACGCATGGTAACTGCCCTAGTGTTTGACAAAGGACAAGTTATGCAATGTCGAGGTTCCTTTGTCCTTGGCGTGAGTATCATGGTGGCAAACGTTTCTGTCAGCTCTCAGGACGATCTCCTTGTTTGGTGGCCTTCACAACTTTCTGCTTGATCTTACCAAAGTGTCCTTCAAGTTTAGCTTCTTCACTGTTTCATAAAAGCCTGTTTTCCCTCTTTAAAGACGTTTCTGGAACTTTGATAACGCCGCTTCCTCCTCCCCTTTTGCAGGCGTTGAGTAGGTCCATTAGAAACGTCCCTCCCTCGCAGCCGTCCGGTAAGATCTACTGAGAAGACATGCTGATATCGGCGACATGGATTTTGGTCCAGTCATTTTCCAGTAGATCACAGATAGCTGTGACGCCATACTCATCACGTTTTATGCGAGAATAGACAAGCCGGTGCTTGGCTTGAGGATGTGTCGCTGCATTCACAAGGAAGGTTTCTCGTAGTTGCCTCAGTGCAGGGCAGCCCAGATTGGTCTGCAGTTTAGATAGTATCGTACACAGCCCCTTGTCCGAAGACGAAACCTCGTGTTCCTCCACTGTTTGCGTATCTTTGTTGACCTGTTTCTCTGTTGTCTGATCAACCGCGATTCAAAGTGGCAAATGGATTCCCTGGTCTAAACTGTACGGAGAAGTAGCCTTGATTGAAATGCCTGTACAACTCGGGGCATGTTTTCGTGAGTTGCGTCATCCTGTGGCATAGTAACTGGTGATTCTAGCCATAGCTTTCACCTTGTTCATTGCGAAACACCAAGGGATCACTCTTCTGACACAATCCAAGTGAAGCATCCAGTCGCCTTCTCTAATCCGCACGAATCAACCCCAGCGGGTCTCCTAACCATATCAATATACATCATCCAGAAGCGAGCCAGGTCTCCATGTTGTGGTTCGCAGAAAAGGGTAGGTATTTCGCGAACATGTCAAAGCTCTGTACACATGAATCCTCCATCGAGAGCAGCGCGAGGTCTCGTGGGAAAACATCCTCGCTTGATGCTGCGACTTTTGAGGTCATGCTTCGAATCTGGGGTTCCCTTGTCAGGATGGAGTGCTTTCTATCCACACATGGAAGCCCTTCCAAATGATGCGCATTATGCCGGTCGTACATCACTTTGGAGTCTGCACAGCACGGTTGTATTGCTTGCCTTCCAGAACCCTGTTTGATGGAACCTTCAGCGATTACTCTGACTCAACGCTACATCCCGAAGGCTGCATCTCCCACACATTTTCGCCAATGCTCGACATGAAGTTAGCAGATGTATGGAAGTTCCCCAATCATGAGCACGATTCTTCCATATCGATCGACATCTTTTCCATGCTATTTCGGTCGCCTTAGCAATAGTGCCTGGTCTAGCGACCACCGTAATAAAAAAAACGCTCATGCTGAAAGTGGAGACTGAGTTCAGGAGCTTCTCTAGGATTTTTTTGCACTGTTGCCATTCTGTTGCAGGCGCGTTTATAGTCGGGCCAGTAGCCAACTTACATCTTCCTGCACCTGAACACGACTCTAGTCATGATGTTGTAAAAACAGTCCCACGAAACTGATTGTCTGGTCGCATGGTTCCAAGCATGCGAGTCTAATCCATATACGTGATGTCGGCGCTGCGCAAGGGATGTTGCGCCTGCAGACGTGTCAAAACATCGCAGGCTTGATTGCAGGTGGGCCCTCGTCGTTTCCCAACGCTGTATATTGAAGTAAATCGCCTTGATGACGGGTAGATCGCTTCTATCTGCTTTGGATCTGCGATTGGAGGTTGGGGCGGCAAACCTACCTGCGACTTTTTCGTTGACGTGATACCGTTGACTCGAATGCGATGTTTCCGCCATCCACTCAGCGATTCCTCTAGCCCTGGCGATTTTTATCGAATGCTAATACATCGGGACCGAAGGGTGCACATGTGAAACGGAAGTGTGGTCACTGGATCTTTCTCCCACACGTGCTAATTTGTCTATGCATGCGCTGGTGCTCGATTTCTTCCAGAACTGGGTGGTACGAACCCATCCGTGCCCGAGTCCGAGTCCAATATTCTGATGACCTTCTGTATTCCGTGAGCGTTTTCATGACCCACGGAAGTAGGACATGCTCGATGTTATGATGGTACCCCGGTTACAGCCATTGATGATATCTTGAGCCGATCGACCTACCAGTGTGTCGGCACGCGCAGAGCTACCCCACCCCCAACTCCCGCAAATCAAAGTATGCGAAATACACGAAGAATCTGGTATCTTCACGTAAAATCTGAGTGAGTTCTGGGGCTGGCTGAGGGGCGGCCAACGTATCATTGTATGAGCATCTTTTGATCTGGTGTCGCAGTGAAGTAGCTGCACACGCACAATGTTTACTTTCATCGTCGCGTGTCGTTCAATGCTTCCACTTCTGCTTTCAGGTTTTACGCCTCGCAGCAATCTCTCGCTTTGTCAGATTATCGGGCATCAAGTAAGAGGGCTACCGGTGTTTCAATTGAAGAAGATAGCGATTCTCCAAACTCTCTTTGTAATGTGCTGCTGCAGGATTCTTCTTTGATGGTAGTCACGAACATCAACTGAAAATGTATCTGAAGACAGGATATCTGTTGCACATCACTATTGGAACAATCCTCAGGGTTCACGAACAAGTCAGTGCGATGAAATTGAATTAAAAATCGTGCTTTCATTTTTTTCCTCGATATTAATCTTTCAATGTCCATTTCTACTTGAGGTTTTTGGGGCCGTGTTTAGTTCGATAGCCGGAAAGAAGTGGTAGTGAGGCCTCAGGCCGCAACCATATCTCGTGTGTGAATGCCAAAACTCTCTCATCATGCGAGCTGTCGCACTGCATCTCTTATTGTCTTATCTGCTCAAGTTCAACAGCCAAGACAACTGTTTTCAACGGGTACGACTGGCCTTTTATGAATTTTGAAGCACACGACTGGCAAAAAATTGCATTTATCATCGTAGACCGTTGAAGTTGATCCTGTCTCTTCCCGTTATGATCGCCGTGCAGCCCATCGCCATATCAACTGAAGAACTTTCTAGCTGCATTGGTCAAAGTAGCCAGGTGTTTTTTTGTGATTGGGTCTTGCGATTCTACAAGCCCTATGTGGATAATATTGGATATTAGGAAAGTTCACTGCGCCTTCTTGGACTACTTTATGGCTAAAGTTTCTAACTGCGCTGTCGTCACACAATGTCCTTCCAAGAACTGTGCTCCGCTGCCTTCTTAGTTCAGAGAGTGGCGACTTCTTGCTGCACAGGATGCACGTTCCGACTCATGTTCTAATCTTCGCCCGTTTCGTCGCCTCGCCACCGACATCCTCATCAGCTGAAAGAACAAAAGCCTGACGTTAGATACTCCGATATCCGAAACGCTCGCCACTTAACATAGACATACTCAGCCAAGTCAGTGACATGGTAGATGGCGCCACATACCACTCTATAATAGATTTGTATGTGGCGCCATCCTAACATGTTCACTTTTTAGTTCTTAAGCCACCCCCCACCCCCCTCAGAAATTAATCAGGTCACCGCACCAACTCTCAGTGACTGAGATATAGAATATAGAATATAAGATAATAGAGATAGACTGACGTCACTTTCGGCACTGGGTCTGTGGTTGATTATTAATCGGCGGAATTTCAACTGACATAGTTTCGGTTGTGGAAAGTGCATGCCTTTTCATATATTTTTTGTGTACCCTCGTGGTGGATGATATGGTTTTAGTTTTTGAGTTGCTTTTTATAGACCGATAAACGGTGTAGCACAATGCATAATTTGTAAATCATACCAGTGTTGTTTCATACATAAAAAAAGTAAAAGTCTAATAATAAAATACAATTGAAAAAATATTATGATTTTTTTTCGATAATTGATTTTTATAATAAATTACTCTATAACAAGCTTCATATTATTTTTTTATTTTAGAACGGTACAACATGGAACCGTATATTTAGTCGTCAACCGCACATCGATAGCTAGTCATAGAGTCCTATACACGTGCAACAATGTACCCCCCAATGGGACATTTCGCTCTGGGTGGTTTCAAAGATGGCGTCCATCCTGGCCCTAGCTACCGTTCTCAATGTTCCATCATGCATTTTCTGATACCTGAGATATTGCCCTAATGGAAAATCAAATGAGAATTACTACTCCTCACCCACCGCCGGAGGCATTCACTTTCAAATATGCCTGTTGCTCAGGACCTATTAGGGGAAAGGTAAGGTTAGGGGGAGAAGGGCCCTGGAGAGCCGGGATCGAGGAACAAGGGGAAGGGGAGAGCCGGATCAAAGGAGCGACACAGGATGAGGAGGAGAGGAGGAATGAGGAGGAGGGGCGGGTGCGAGATGGCATTACCTCGCCTGACTCCACCACTACCATTATTATATCGGCTTCCGGAAGCCTTCTCTTATGAAATGGAGTCGTTGGGTGAGGGGGCAGGAGGCGGAGGCAGACAAAGGGGAGGGCCTTGGAGGTGCGAGGGAGGGTTGAGGACCGTATGTGGTGCGCCAGGGAAACACTAGAGGCCAAGGACAGAGGGAGGAAGATCGTTGTGGCTGTCGCAAGTCAATACGCTATCATCGGGTTTGATTCATGTCTGGCTGTCGCTGTGATTCATCGACGACGGACTTAATGCAGCTCGCTGCCTTAAACATCCCGCATACAATATCTGAGCGGCCTCGGGTGCTTATCGGAACCGGAAGCGATGAGGGCAACAGAACGGTGTAATGGTGTTGTGAGGGTGTTTGTTGCATGGACGAGACCTTTCCCCCCCTCCTATTAACACACATAACCCGTCTATAAACACCCAGCAGCAGTAGTAGCAGTAGCTGTAACAGTGGTATTTGTAATAACATAGCAAATAATAAGCAATAACAATATAAGCTGTAGTAATGTAATGAATGCAATAACATAAGATACAGTAGTCATGTCCCTTAGTTGCGTCACACGTAAGCGGGTGATACACGGGGTGGCACTTTATATAACAGCCTCGTGCATTCAGTATATCAACTCAACCCGACCGCTCATGGACGTCAGAACCCCATCCTTATTTCTCATCCATCCCTTCCCCTCACAGTGCTCAGCGTAAAAGATGTGATATTCTTTCTCCTCGCACTTCTCCGGCTACATTCATTGTGTCTGCTTTAATAATTAATAGTATATTAAGTGAGCCCACCGCCTTCTAATCTTCATCCCTAAGTACATATCAGAATCCTCATCGACTAATACCTTAATACACTCTTGGCCTGTTCTTATTGGGGCTTTGTTTTTGTATGTATGCCTCCGGCGCGAATAAAATTATATTATTATTATTTATTATAATACGTGAGGCAGCGAGGAAGGATGAGTTGATAGAGTTACTCCTACATTTTTTTTTGTTTTACTTTATTACGACAGACTCAACACGGATCACAACCAGGGTTACATTTTGTTCTCTTTTCCTTATGCTCTTATCTGATCGTCCCTGTGATAAGAGACGCTATTGTACGGGAATGTGTTTCAAGTTTTCAAATAGATTTCAACTAATTTTTGTCGATCGCGCGTCGTCCAATAACGTAATTGCAACGCTGGTACCATTTGTTAGCACCTTAATAATGGCAGGGTGTAATTATGAAGCTCGCCGCCGGGTCGACTGGTTTTAGCCATATTGGTCTTTCATCGCTCAGTTTTCAGTGGCCGCGACAACCAAGGCGAGACACGTATAATAATAATAATAAATATAATAGTAATTATATATATTATTATTATTATTTTATTCTCCACCCCAAAGCATACAGAAAAAAACAACACAACATAAATATAGACATGAGGGAATACTTAGTACTAACATGCAAATAAAATATACTGGGGCACAAATACTTCAACATATTGATCATGTAGTGTTTAATGACAAGCATCGTGTTGAGATATTTAAAAGCAGACTTCGTGAATGTGATTGTTTTTGCATTGATGAAGATGTGTTTTCGAACTTAGCTCTCGAGTTTTGTGTTTAACTGCATCAGTTTATTTTCCGTCCTTCCCTCCTATCCCTTTCTTCTCCATCCTGCTTTTGATCCTGTTTTCTATTTCCATAATTATTTTCAGTCCTATTGACTGACACGAACAGGTTTGCTTGGCATGTGAAAGTGAAAATAACGAGGTTTTGTATTGAAGGCCGATTGAACGGTTTGTATTAACGTATCCAAAACTTAAAATGCGGATGATTTACATTGGCTTCCCTTTAAAAATCTTGTATAATGGTATTAAATTTCAATACCTTTGATTATTGTAGCTAAATACGCATTTTTTTTTATATATGTCATTTGCTGTTACGTGATGTTAATGTACATGGTTTTTTTTTGAATAAGAATTATTGTAATCATATCTTGTTAAGCCATAACGTGGCGATAAACGTCAACACGATTCTTTCCCCAGATTCTCTGCCCCAGCCCGCCCTGCTAAAGGTACTTCTCAACACTTTCCACCCCGGCTTAGAACTTCGTTATAACACTGCAGTAGTAATTTCCACCACGTCCTTAGTGTCTCCTCCCTCATACAGCGTCACCTATCGCCGCAGGAAGAAAAACTCTCAGAGCGGCTTCAGCGGCAACATCTCCACTTCCCACGCTTGTCTCCCGGCGTAAAGAAGCACTAAGACACCACTAAACCAACACCCTAACACCACCACACCACAATTCACACCTACACCACCACCACAAAACCACAAGACCACACCTACACACACCACACCAGCAAAACACACTTAAACCACCACCACAAACACAAGACACACTTACACCACCTACCACACTACAAAGACACAACCTACACAACCACCACACTATATCCAAGACACACCTACACACTCACCACACTACAGCGACACCCTACACACAGACACCACCACCACACCACAAGACACACCTACACCACCATCACACGACAAGACACACCTACACAACCACCACCTCCAAGACATCACCTACACAACCATCACACTACAAGAAGCACACCTACACACAGACACCACCACCACACCACAAGAACACACCTACACCACCATCACAGACCACAAGCACACCTACACAACCACCCACACAGACACACCACACACATACAACACCACCACACTACAGGACACACCTAGACAATACACCACACCACAATACGCAGACGCCCTCACAACCCACCACACTACCAGACACACTTAGACAAACACCACACCACATAAATGACGCCCCTACACAACCACCACACCACAAGACGCACCTACACAACCACCACACTACAAGACACACCTAGACAACCACACACCACATGACGCACCTACACACCACCACACCACAAGACACAAGACACACCTACACAACCACCACACCACAACACACACCGACACCATCACTATATATACACAACGCTAAGACGCCACAACACATCCTTTTCTGGCCTAAAATGCAGGAAAGATTACACTACCTCGTTTTTTCTCCGTCTAGGTGGAGGAAAATTACATCACTGAGCCATAATAACCGCATTTGATAGAAGAGAAGATAATAACCGCATTGATAGAAGATAGAAGATAATAACCGTATTGATAGAAGATAGAAGATAATACCGTATTGATAGAAGATATTGATAGATCGCTGAGCCTGATGAGTCGTGATGATAATGGCCACGGAGGATAAACGAGGAGGTGGGTGTGAGCATCTGCCGCCCATTTGGCCAGCCATTACGCTTGGCTGGTGATGAAGATGGGGGGGGGGGGGGGTAGAGACGGAGCGGGGCAATAACGTATGTCTGCGTGTGTGTATTGCGTGTATAAGTGAGTGCATTAGTTCAGCGACGCGGTGGCCGATGGTTTAGCGTCTTGGTGTGGTGAGGCTCAATGTCCCGAGTTCGAATCCTGCCGGGGGCAACTTTTTGAGCTTCTTTAATGCGGTCGACAAGTAGCCTGGTATGGTAGGGGACAGAAGGTCCCGAGTTAAGTTCAACTGTGACAACAAGCAACTGTCAAATCCATCGTCGAGTGGCTGAAGAAACCCGCATGCAGCTACTATAACTGTTCTTTTGACTGCGAGTACGACGGAGGAAACACCAGTGGCAGCATGAGCCTGACTGAGGATCCGAACACCAAAAAAACGGTATCTTCACCTAAGACCACACAGGTGTCACTATGAAAATCCAGCCTGCTCACCAACGGGCGAGGCGACCGACATCACGACTCTCCAGAATGTGCAGGGCCAACCACCTGAGCCCTCAAAAAAAAAAAATAGCCTTTTTATGCTAAATAGCGCTAAAGGCTCAAACATAATAAAATGAGGGTGATCTATAGCCATGTAAAGTGTGTATGTGTGTGTGTGTGTGTTAGAGAGAGAGAGTGTGTGCGTTTGTTTGTTTGTTAGAGAGGGAGAGAGAGAAAGTGTGTGTGTTTGTGTGTTTATTAGAGAGCAGAGAGAGAGAGTGTGTGTGTGTGTGTGTGCGTGTGCGTGCGTGTAGCTAAAAGAGTGTGTGTGTGTGTTTGTGTTTGTTTAGAGAGAGAGTGTGTTGTGTGTGTGTGTTTGAGAAAGTATGTGTGTGTGTGTGTTTGTTAGAGAGTTAAAAGAGAGAGTTTGTGTGTTTCTCTTCTGTCTGTCTGTATGTATGTATGTATGCAAGGGAGCTGGAATATATTTATGAGGGTGAGGTTGGCAAGGCGTCCCAGCTATTGAAAAATATATGAGGGAGCCATGTATGTCAGTCTTGTAATTGACAGTAAAAAAGGCGACAACAATCATCAAGGAGACAGTCGAGAAAACAAGAGAAAAAAGTTGTAGTGAAACTATAGTTTGTGTGTAAGGCGCACATTGTGTGTGTGTGTGTGCGTGTGTGTATGTGCGTGTGTGTGTGTGTGTGTGGTGTGTGTGTGTTTCTAGTTCTATTTTTACATAGAACTATACATCTAACAAGAAGAAGAAAGTTTACTGAAGTTATAAGTGTGAGTGTACACGTAATATGTTTTTTTGTTGTGTGTTCATGTGTGTACAGGCTCATGGTACGTATAAAAAGACCTAAGATACAGTGTTTAAGTATATAGCTGTAGAGTGTTTTCTTGATCTGTGCGTGTGTTGGGCTGAACAGGGCGTGTGTTGTATTATTTTCTTCACAGCAGGACGGGGAACGGAGGGGAGAGGGCAGTGGCGAGGCAGGATACAAGGCGGCAGAGAAAAGCAGCAACCAACAGGACCTGACCCACGAAAATACAGGCCCGATCTGGTGTCTACATCGCAAGGTTAGTGAAGGAAAGGATGATCTTCTAAGTCAAACTCTATGCCCTATCCACTCCTACGCTGATGACTCTACCTTGTATTTTTTAATGTCATTCCGTAGACTTCCAACTCAACAGGAATGAAGTTATTCACGGAGGGTTGCCACAGAACGCCTAACTTCCGATCTTTCTATTATCTCTGACTGGGGCAAAGTAAACCTTGTTTTGTTCAAAGCCTCAAAAAAACATTTCTTCACCTATCTACTCGACATAACCTTCCATACAACTATCCCCTCTTCTTTAATGACACTCAACTGTCTCCTTCTTCTACAATGAACATTCTTGGAGTATCAGTCACGAAAAATCTGAACTGGAAATCTCACATCTCATCTCATACTAAATCAGCTTAGAACATAAGAACATAAGTAAGTAAGGAAGCTACAAGAGGCCGTGAGACCTACACGAGGTAGTTCCTGTGGGAACTAAGCTTTTAAGAAGTTAGATGTCCTGTGACATCTGCGTCCATTTTTTTTCTCCCTCCCAGCTGCATGATTAGTACAGGGAGGGGCCTTAACCGCTCATGTATGGAGTTTGTCTCTCATGCTTCGGGAGGATCCACTTATACAGCTCTCCTAAACAGGGTAGAATCAAAAGCTTTTTGTCTCATCAACTCCCTCTTCTGACTGACTGTCTTCAACCTTTAGATCACCGCCTTTATGCTGCTTCTCTTGTTATCTTTTACCGTTATTTTAATGCTCACTGCTCTTTTGAACCTGCTAACTGCATGCCTCCCTTCCTTCTGCGGCCTCGCTGCACAACTTTATACTCATTCTCATCCATATTATGTCCATCTTCCTGATGCAAGAGTTAACCAGTATCTTCACGCTTTCATCTTTTTCGCTGGGAAACTCTGGAACTCTCTTCCTGTTTCTAATTGCCCACCTGCCTACGAGTAATTTTTTTTAGGAGAGAAGTATAAGACACCTCCCGAACTGAATTAATCCACCTCTCTTTCTTTATTGTTTTACTATCATTCTTTTATAGTCTTTCTTTATTGTCTTACTAATCTTCTTTATAGGGACTGGCAGCTATCGGGCTTTTTGTTACTGTTGTGTTCGCCCTTGGCCAGTCCTTCTTTCATGTGAAAAAAATATGTTTCATGACACATGATTTGATTCTATACAGCTACATACATTCATTCATTCTAGTAGAAATTCTAATAAAAATGTACTTGTCTAGTAGAAAGACATTCTAGTAGAGACACACGTGGAAGGAAAAGAATATAAGAAGTAATGCCTCCCTACGATGGCAATAGCCACCACCAAATGTCAAGTCCTGGCTACGGACCTGCTTAGATAGGACATTGTGTGATGGGCTCCATAATGATTTGTGATACTTATGATCATTAGCAATAGTTACATGATAATAATTACCTGGAGGATTAAAGACACTAGCTCTTAACTAAACAAGCCCTTCAACAGGACCGGGGCTGGTGTGGGACGGGGCGGGGGCGGCGGGGCGCTGGCACATCCCTACCCCGCCCATGACGCCGCCTTGGCCGCTGCCCTTCCCTTGTATGACCGGTGGCAGACCAACCCCTTCAGAGGGCAGTGCGTGGTGGGGCACAGGTGAGCATTGGGTAGACAGAGATAGAAGTAGACAATACTTATACGCCCACTGAATACCTATAGTCAATTTTTTTTTAACGAGGCGAAAAAAATCTATCATATCACACTTTTCATGCTGTCCAAGATAGCGAGGCGGCTCATAGACGGTACTGTAACCATCCATCCCTTGATACTCATGCTTTTTATATTTCTTCCAGTAATCATACCAAATCTTGTCCTCAACATAACAAAAACTCTTTCAGTCAGAGAAAATTTCAAAAAATTTCTAGAAATCCTCGAGTGGCTTCTGACGTCTTGCTAAAAACATCTCTAACAATTTTTCATCTGCATCTTTCCCTCCTATGCTTCTCCCGGATGGCTGTGCAGCTGTCTCATCTAATTCTAAAACTAAACTCTTTGCTCAAACCTTTACTCAAAACTCCACTCAGGTTGATGAAGAGCTTGTTCCTCCTTCTCCTCCACCCTCTATATATAACTATATGCTTGTTATTAAGATCCTTTGTTATGATGTTTTCTATGCCCTCCCTTGCCTAGATCCTCAGAAGGCTTACGGTTCTGACGAAGTCCCTCCTATTGTTCTCAAAAACTGTGCTTCTGTGATTGCTCCCTGCCTGGTCAAACTTTTCCGTGCTTGTCTATCTACTTCCACCTTTTCTTCTTGCTGGAAGTTTGCTCACATCCATCCTGTTCCTAAGAAGGGTGACCGTTTTAATCCTTCAAACTACCGTCCCATAGCTTTGACTTTCTGCCTTTCTAAAGCTTCTGAATCTATCCTTAGGAAGAAGATTCTTAAGCATCTATCTGCTCACAATCTTCTATCTAATCGTCAGTACGGTTTCTGTAATGGGCAATCTTTTTTTTTTTTTTTTTTTTTAACTTTGGAGCCTACTGGTGATCTTCTAGCTTTCCTAACTGAATCTTGGTCATCCTACCTAAGGGGTTTCGGTGAAAGATTTGCTGTTGCCCTTGACATATCAAAAGCTTTTGATAGAGTCTGGTATTAGCGTACTGGTTATATATTTATGTGTTAATCTATACTAGACAGGATGTCCGAGTGTCTGAGTGTCTTGTAGCGGATGCTGAGTGCTGACACCTTTTCCTGAGGTAGACATCTCGCCCTGGTTCCAGACTGCACGCACAAGCTGTGTGTGTCATCTCAGTGCTCTGCCCAAGGATGATGACGCTGACGAGAGTGCAACAGGCTTGAGAGACATGTCCACCGGAACCTGCCAGTTCCGGCAGCTTTCCTTATATGCAGCAACTGGCCGGAGAGGGGACAGACAGACAGAACACAGAGATCACCAGGAGACGTGTTACCTTGCGCTCCTACTCACGACACCTCCCTGTGTGTCTGTGTGTACCCCACACCTGGGGGTGTGGAGTACCTTGTCATGTCATTAACTGTTCCCGGCTCTGTCTATTAGACATTAGTTTCATTGGCCGTTACTTAACGAACAGCGTGACATTATTAATGTATAAATCTCACAGTGTACAGATATGTATATATATCTTGTAATTATTGTTCTGGTACTTTATATTAACAAGCCTTATAAAACAACCGCTCGACCACTTTTATTCAACTACCATCTGAAGTGTCTGGCTAGGACGGTATACGCCTACCCATCAACTCTACACTTCTGAGGCAATCAACCCCTACTGTGTCACCAACAGTTGTAAGTATTCTTACTTGGGTTGACCCCAGTTACCTGTAATAACACACAGATAAGGGTAACATAAATGCTGGCAAGCGTTGGGATATCTAAATAGCTGTGACACCCGTTACCCGTAACATAAAAGTTATTTAAAAGGCTAACATAAATGATGAACAGCTTGGGATACAAACAACCAATAGTATAAAACAGTACCGTAAAATAATGAACAATTAATACACGTGAGCGATATATTGTGGAAACACATTGAGTCAGTGAACGTAATCAGAGAGAGACAGAGAGAGACACAAATTTGTTTAAGCTGCGTCAGACAAACACTGGCCTTGCGTGATTTTTCCGCGATTCAGCATCTCCTCTTAAAGATCTCCCCGTTCATATCATTACTCAAACCACAACAAACAGAGTTATCAATTAATAACTCCCCAGTATAGAGAATCCAGCCTACATTGACTCCGAGATTCAGCGACGAGAACAGGAGGACAAGATTCTCTTGCATTAATTGCTCTGGAACTACAGATTTTTTTCAAGAGGACAAGAACGAGGACGAGGACGCGTGGAAGAAGAGGTTATCAAGAGGACGAGGACAAGACGTACAAGTTTTTATCATGGTACAGACGGGAGGACAAGATTTGAATTGTTATCATGAAGATAGGACGAGACGGACAACTAGCCGACTCATTAATTTCCAATACTTCCCACTCAGCAAACTCCTTGTCATCACCTTCACAGCCTTGCAGCCAGCCTCACAGCCTTGCAGCCAGCCTCACATCTGTAACAACGCCCTTGGAGGAAGCCCTTCTGATTCAGCAGTACGGATGGACTTGCCTGTGCTGACTACACAATGTTAGTGAGTAAAACAACATCTAGCTGACCTTACTTTACATGAGACATATTTTTAAAACGCCACTCGTTTCCATAAATAACACTTAGTGGTGAGATATGTATTTTCACATTTGTTTTTGCTTAAATAGCCATTTGAAAGAATTTCAAGTAATTAATTTGTTAGTTATTTTTCTATATATGTTTTAAATATGCTTACCGCTAATATATTTCTTAAATTTTTGTAATTCTTAATAATTTGTTAGCTTCCCTTATAATGTAATATATATATTCAATTCTCCTTCTTGAATTGCCTTAAAAGCCAGGAGATGGGAGATAATAGTTAACTTAATTAAAGTTTTACTTATGAATTTATTGACTCTTAAAGAAAAGTTAGAATGTGAGTGAATTATTTGCTAGTATCTATAAGTATAGCAGATGTACTCCTAGTCTCTGAGGAAGCAGGAAATGACAGTACAGGGAAGTTAACCTTTTGTTTGAGGAATTAACTCTTGAATTGAGGGATAAATGTAATCACCTCCGAGTACCTCCGTTTGTAACATAAAATAACCTTACTGCACCTCAGATAATCTCCTCTACTAACTCGAAGTCTAATTCTAACACATCCGTTGCAGGTAGTATTTTTTTGCCCCTGCCGAAGACTCTTCCTCAGGCCACTAGTGCTATTTCGCCAAGTTTATCTACCAGGAAATATTTTTTGTCTATGTAAGGATATTATAACACAAAAACTATTAATTTGCAGCCAAGTGCTACAGGCACTCGTGTCAAAAGAGATTAATTACTGCCATTGGCACTCCTTATGCACATTTTATGGTTTAGAATACTATTCTAGCTGAAGGCAGCTCTTATCACTTCTTAGAGAATGATTAAATAAATACATTACTCTCTGATATGCAATGAAATAACATACATGCATATCTTAACGTGAAAATTTATATTACAGACCCAGAGTCTATATTTTTATTAGCTGAGAAACTCCGTAAATAATAGGTTCATAAATAACGAAATAAAATTAATAAACTCTTAAAAGCAGCAAATGCCAATGTCAAGGGAAGTTACTGCCATTTTTTTTTTTTCACTCCCAGCACAACATTTTTGATTGAGTTATAATACTATTTGAGCTGAAATCAGTTCCTATCACTTTTATTTGGTATGCAAATAATACATATGCATATTTTAATGTTGTGATAATTTTTAGTACCGACCCGTAGTCAGATTTTATTAGCATTACAAGCCGTATCTACTCCTTAAGTTTAAAGAAGCAGGTCTTAAAATATAAATAATAAATAAATACTGCCAGTGCTATTACTCACGTTCTCAAGGCCCTGTTGTGTTTTATCTTCACTCCACACTTCTTGTTATTAAGTGACTACGCGGTAGAGTTTTGGCAAACGCACTTCTTAATAGTTGCAGGGATATTAACACATTACTAACAGACTTTCAGTTCATTTTTATTCTAATAACTCATGTTTAGATTCTGTTGTAAAGTATTTTACCAGTTTATTGATGACCTTAAGTGTACTGTCCTTATATCATTACTCCTGTTATACCAAACATTCCTCTTTGCTATGTTGTCATGTAAACCCTCACCTTGTATAGGTATTTGTAAGGATTGGCAACACTGAGAATCGGTATAGATATACAACGATGTAACACCAGTTAGGTATACATGTCTTTATACAATGCGAGGACGCATTGTTATAAGGGGAGAGCGATATTAGCGTACTGGTTATATATTTATGTGTTAATCTATACTAAGACAGAATGTCCGAGTGTCTGAGTGTCTTGTAGCGGATGCTGAGTGCTGACACCTTTTCCTGAGGTAGACACCTCGCCCTGGTTCCAGACTGCACGCACAAGCTGTGTGTGTCATCTCAGCGCTCTGCCCAAGGATGATGACGCTGACGAGAGTGCAACAGGCTTGAGAGACATGTCCACCGGAACCTGCCAGTTCCGGCAGCTTTCCTTATATGCAGCAACTGGCCGGAGAGGGGACAGACAGACAGAACACAGAGATCACCAGGAGACGTGTTACCTTGCGCTCCTACTCACGACACCTCCCTGTGTGTCTGTGTGTACCCCACACCTGGGGGTGTGGAGTACCTTGTCACGTCATTAACTGTTCCCGGCTCTGTCTATTAGACATTAGTTTCATTGGCCGTTACTTAACGAACAGCGTGACATTATTAATGTATAAATCTCACAGTGTACAGATATGTATATATATCTTGTAATTATTGTTCTGGTACTTTATATTAACAAGCCTTATAAAACAACCGCTCGACCACTTTTATTCAACTACCATCTGAAGTGTCTGGCTAGGACGGTATACGCCTACCCATCAACTCTACACTTCTGAGGCAATCAACCCCTACTGTGTCACCAACAGTTGTAAGTATTCTTACTTGGGTTGACCCTAGTTACCTGTAATAACACACAGATAAGGGTAACACTGGAACATATAATTAATTTCCAAACTATTCTTTTTCGGTTTTTATCCTTCATTTTGCACCTTCATCTCAAGTTTCCTTTCAAACCGTTGTATTGCAGCTACCGTAAATGGTCATTGTTCTTCTCCGAAGTCTATCAATAGTGGTGTTCCCCAGGGTTCTGTCATATCACCCACTCTCTTTTTAGTATTTATTGATGATCTTCTAAGTCTAACTCTATGCCTTATCCACTCCTACGCTGATGACTCTACCCTGCAATTTTCAATGTCGTTCATTAAACGTCCAACTCAACAGGAATGAAGTTATTCACGGAGGGTTGCCACAGAACGCCTAACTTTCGATCTTCCTATTATCTCTGAATGGGGCAAAGCAAATCTTGTTTTGTTCGATGCCTCAAAAAAAAAAAAATTCACCTATCTACTCGACATAACATTCCAAACAACTATCCACTCTTCTTCAATGACACTCAACTATCTACCTCTTCTACAATGAACATTCTTGGAGTATCAGTCACGAAATCTCTCCCATTCTATGATTACTGGAACCTCGTGTATGATTCGCGTAGTCAGTCCATCAGTCCCCTTACCGTGCATTGTGTCACCCACCCATTCTTTAGGTCAATTACCGTGTTGGGGGAGCCATGATGACCCTTTCCACCCTATGTGTGACCTTTTAAAATATTGAGCAGTGACTCCTCTAGTCAAGAGGTCTGCAGGACTGTTCTGTGTGGCAACATACGTTATGTTAGTTTGTGAGATTAATTAATTAATTTCGTTTACCCGGTTAGCCACATACACTGGTAGAGTATTTTTACTTTGCAACCAATGCATTGCAAATTGACTGTCACACCACAAAAAACTATTAGTTATCCATAAGTATTTATAATATGTTTGTTTAATAAACTAAATTAATCTGGCTGCAATCAGAACAGCTGTTAGTTCTAATTTGGGTATGGTAACTGGCTTAATAGGCGTTACATTAGCCTTGACAATAAGCAATTCACATTTATGACTTTCACATAGCTATGCTGCAGTACCATAGCACAATTACTGACATCACTAACTACATGGAGGTTTATGTGTGATGACAAAGTGAGCCTTCTATTTATTCGCCAAGTCCCACAAAATTTAGTATTAGCTACCAATGTGTGCCATATTCCCAACATTTCCAGGGGATTTCTTGATTTCATTCAAATTTTTATTTCCACATGTTTTGTAGGAACATTCTCCTCTTACAGTGATTGGTAGTAGGATACCTGGAGGATCAAAGACACTAGCTATTATACTTAAACAAGTCCTTCAACAGGGCCGGGGCTGGTGTGGGACGGGGCGGGGGCGGGCGGGGCACTGGCACATCCCTACCCCGCCCATGACGCCGCCTTGGCCGCTGCCCTGCCCTTGCATGACCGGTGGCAGACCAACCCCTTCAGAGGCCAGTGCGTGGTGGGGCACAGGTGAACATTGGCTAGACACAGATAGAAGTAGACAATACCATTATTTATATGCCCACTTGATACCTATAGTCTATTTTCTTTAACGAGGCGAAAAAAGCTATCACATCACACCTTTTATTACCTCATATCTGTCGGTGTCTCGTTCTCTTTCTCCTGTATCCGGTATGGTTATGAGTATACCTTATTCATCATCTCTCTCTCTCTCTCTCTCTCTCTCTCTCTCTCTCTCTCTCTCTCTCTCTCTCTCTCTCTCTCTCTCTCTCTCTCTCTCTCTCTCTCTCTCTCTCTCTCTCTCTCTCTCTCTTTTTTTGAGCCACGATGGTTAAGTGGATAGCGCGTTGGCTTGCCATTCTGTGATAGCCTGTTTGAATCCTCAATGCTCCCGGGGATTTTTAACTGACAAATTCGGGCGGCTACTGTCCCCCTTGAGCAAGGGGATTGTGTGTGTGGTGTGTGAGGTCCAAGCATTACCCAAAGATCGGTAATAATGAGCTCCAAGCTCGCATCGGGAGGGTGAAACTGGCGATCGCGAGTCTGACTCGCGTGGACAAGACCATGGGTGAATAACACACATACACACACACACAGACACACACACACACACACACAAACATACACACACACACACACACACACACACACACACACACACACACACACACACACAAGATGATAATGATTAAAATAATGATTAATAATAATTATTCTTTATCATATTTTTTTTTCCCTCGCACCTAAGGCCCTCTCCCAAAGTTGGCATAAAAGTGATAAAACCCGGAATAGTTCGTTCATATAAATATCTTATGCAACATACACATCCTAAATATACTTGCATAATTATTTGACGGGAGGTGATAGTATTTTGTGAAGTATATTCTTGTGATAATGTAGTGAAAAGATATTGATGATTGATAAAAATGTGATAATTTTGCAGATTGATGCCGAACGCTGCATTACCTTCATGAAGACCACTTGTATGATGTGAGGTGAGGCCCTTGTTGTGATCCATGGGCAGCTTTCCCCGGCACAGAGAACCTACGCCCACCTAGACATCCTGCCTGCCAAGGGCCTCAAGGCATTCCAGGTGAGTCTGCCAGGCAGTGTAAGCTTTCAGCGTTGCTCCTTGACGAGGCTACTTGTACATTGTTCTTGCATTGTACACCCACCCACCCACCCGACCGTGGGTGGGTGGGTGTGTAGGGGGGAATTGATGAGGCTGCATCACACTCAACAAAAAGAAGGCATTTATTTATGGAGTGCGTGCTGGGGGTTATTATTAACACTGATGAATAATGGAAGGTATCTTACATAGCTTCCATTTTTCTAGCAATCATGCAGTTCCCACAACAAAAAGTTGTTGTTAGAGTAACCTGACTAGTACGATCATCAAGACCTGCCAGTATAATTCACATGAGGAAAATAGATTGATTGCCTTAAAGATTGACGTTGCCATTGTACATCCACATGCACAAGCTAAGCAGTGTTCAATCTCCTACATTACAATACCTGCTTGGCTGTCTATAATAATGCATGATTTCAACATGATTTCATGCCCATGGTTCCAATAGGCATTCCCACCCAATGCATCAGTAAACACAGGCACTTACACCGACACTAAATAGCGACTTGAAAAGGCGAATCGATGCCTTTGGTAATAAGTGTCTTCGCAGAATCATGGGGTATCGTTGGTATGATTGTGTGTCAAACCAGCGATTGTACCGTGGGACTGAATCGAGGCCTATTACCTGCATAGTCCGTCAGCGCCAACTTCGGCTATATCAGCATGTTGCACGCTACCCTGAAACCGATCCTTCCCATCGGGTTGTATCTGTAAGATACAATCCGCCGTGGAGGAGGCCAAGGGGGCGCCCACAAGGCTCATGGCTGGGGCAAGTTGATGCTTCCTGTCGAGAGTTGCTTGGTATGGGAAGAGAGCCTGCATGGGGACTCGCGCGAGGTGACCCCCAGGAGTGGCGTCGTAGGGAGGGCGAGGCCACGCTCCCCCCGGCGTATGCCCCCAATGATGGATTGTCAGGTGGTAGGGAGAGGACTGGCTGAAATGTAATATAGACAGATCACTTGGTGCCAAGAACCAGTTGACCTGAGCAACACAATACCCACGTTGTGGCAAGGTGTCAATCCATCCGAGTGCCAAATGCGAGCGTTTGTTGGCCAAAGCAGAACTGTGGAGGCAGACTTACCCTGTTACCAAGTGTGATGTCGCCAAAAGTTTTTTTTTTTTAAGCACCCAGTTCCCATTGGCTTATATATTCTTATTTTTGTGTTTCTATGTGCAGATTTCATGGATGACTATTTATAGCTTCATAATTTTCTGCTCCTTATAATAGCACCTCTTTGTTTTGAGGCTGCTCTCATATTATCTAAATTGTCCATATTTATATCACATACGTATACATGTAGTACTGTACCCCAATCTCCACTATTTTGGCATGTATTAAGCAATATTTCTAGCACTTTAATATATGTTTTGTGTGGGGAAGGTGAGCTTAGGTAAGGTAGGTGTTTTGGCTTAGTTAGTCTCACCCATGGAGGTAGAATAAGGGGGGATGCCCTGCCAGCCCCGCACTTCACCAGAAAGTGAGGTCCGCCTGTCGGGCTGAAGCACCGCCCACGACTGGCAGATACTCGCTTGTCACAACGAGCTGTGCGGTATTTCCGTGGAGGTTGGATGGGTATTAAGCACATATATTATTATATCACAACTTTTATTTAAGACATAAATAAAACTACATAAAAAACTAAAATATAAGTTCACAAATTATAATACTTAAATGACTATATGTAGATAGATAGATAGATAGATAATTTATTGACCACAATTTACAGAGCTTGTGCAACAACACATAATCAGTTAAATGGTCCACAAAAGTGTTTTAACAGTAAAGTTTACAAAAAACTGTTTCTCACATGCGCACATATAATCCTTCAAATCTACTTTCTGATAATAAGGTCTTGAATCATCACTCAAACACTAAAACGCAAGAAATTTTTCCTTTTACAAAAATCTGTGCAATAATTATGAGCATCAATGAAAAAGAATCAATGAAAACAATGTACATAGAGAGATGGAGAGGGAGAGAGTGTGTGTATGCTACTGGCCAGTGAAGTGAATTAGTTTTGCGTATATTTGGCAACTCCTAACTCTAACTCTGTCCTGCAACTTGGCAGTGATCTGTTTCCCAGTATAGTGACACCTCATCTGCAAATATTTTTCGGCAACTGCCTTAGTTAGGAAGTGTAAGTGATTTACATGGGTCTCTGTGTCAAACACATGATGACTAAGATTAAGGAATATACTTTTACTGACGTAAGTCTGCAAGACTGCACTTACCACCTTATGGAAGTTCACTCTCCCCAGTGTAAAATGTGGAGCTATTTTGCTGGCCATGATTTCTCTAACAAGTTTTTCACTTGTTACACAAATGTCTATTACGTCGTCAGTGGGATATATTAATCTCCCTTTGGTATTAAGGTTGATAAGGGAGTGGATGGAGGAGGCAGTGGCGTCTCTCAAGAACAAAGCGTCAATACAGGCTTCGCAATGCAAAGATTTGCCAAGACTGTGCACCACGAAGCCGGTAATGTAGGCAACGATTTTGTTGGAGCACTGTGATAAGTGTGAAGCAGTGGGAATATACACGTATTCATTTTCCTCTATATTATCTAATTTATTGGTTTCATCTTTAACTCTGCTTTTAACAAAATAAATGTTTATGATCTTTGCTGAATGTTGAGTCACTGCATCATTACATTGGCTAGGGGTACATATTCCAGTGGGAGGCAGTTACCACTCGCAATATCTAGCATATCATTACTTACCAGCAACTTCTTATAGGCAGCAGAAAGCTGTCTGACTGTGGGATTATTATTGCATCCTCCCATATGCCTTACTTTCTCAAAAAACAGTATATATGGTCTTGACTTAATTTATACGTCATTAAAAACTTTAGCGTTGAACCATTAGATGCAATTAAGTTTTCATGTAGGATCTGAAGACTCCGTATACAAAAAAGAAATCCAAGAAAGCTTGTTTTTTTATTTGACTTCAGAATCTCCAATCCATCAGATAGTTTAAGTGATATAGCATACGTTTCTGCTTTCACCAAAAAATCTTTCACATTATCTGAAATTTTCTTTTGAATTGGAGACTTGTTGCCACTTGCATTCAAATTCCTGGAATTAATTACGTCAAAAACAGTGTTGAACATCATAATGCAGTTTATAGTAGGTTCACAGCCCTCCAAATGACTAATTTGTTTCTGCAAACAAAATCTCAATGAATTAGCAACTGATTCACTGAGTAACTGTCCTGCTAATTTAACATAACTTTTCTTCTTCCCCACGCAACATGTGCAGATCTCAGTATATTCCCTAAATGAAGCTGTTCTTGGTGTTGAAGTTCATGCAACCTTTCAATGAAGTCCCACTTCACTAGGTTTCCACTCTAATCGACCAATATTTTCTTATCACCAAAACAGTTCCTCACATGTTTCAACATGTGACAAGGATCTAGAAGCACAAACACTGGCTGCTCTGTCACTGGCTGTTTAAAAGCTGATTCAATAGTGTCAAATGCAAAACTACACCCAAGATTATTAATCATGGCTATATTGTATGCTGCACCGTCACAAGTTAAAGAAATAACTGTGACGCCTGCAGAATGCAGCTTTGTTAAACATTCAATCAATCAATCAATCATTGGGGGCATACGCCGGGGGGCGCGTCGCCTCGCCCACCCTACGACGCCACTCCCGGGGGTTACCACGCGCGAGTTCCCATGCAGGCTCCTTTCCCATACCAAGCAGCTCTCGACAAGAAACATCAACTTGCCCCAGCCACGAGCCTTGTGGGCGCCCCCTTGGCCTCCTCCACGCCGGATTGTCTCTTACAGATACAACCCAATGGGAAGGATCGGTTTCAGGGTAGCGTGCCACATGCCCATATAGCCGAAGTTGGCGCTGACGGACTATGCAGGTAATAGGTCTCGATTCAGTCTCACGGTGCAATCACTGATTTGACACGTAATCATCCCAGCGATACCCCATGATTCTGCGAAGACACTTATTACCAAAGGCATTGATTCGTCTCTTCAAGTCACTATTTAGTGTCCATGTCTCACAACCATAGAGTAAGACAGGGATCACAAGCGACTTGAAGATCCGGATCTTTGTCCTCCTGCACAGGTACCGACAACGCCAAATACTCCCGCTGAGCGAGTCCATAACACCGTGGGCTATGCCAATCCGCCGTAAGGCTTCTTGACGTGACCCGCCGTCATTATGGACTGCGCTACCAAGGTATGTAAAACTTTCCAAGATCGCAATGTCCTCGCCACACGCATGAACAGACTGCACTGCTTCATCTAGTAAGTTTCCAAACACCTGGACCTTGGTCTTGAGCCAGGAGACCGCAAGTCCCAAAGGCTTTGTTTGCCTCCTCGTGCAGCGCCTCGAGAGCCATCACCAGGACCTCCAGCGACTCAGCAAAGATTACTGCATCATCGGCAAAAACAAGATCAGTGATCTTGGTGTTGCCGACGGATGCTCCACAATCACTTTGATCTACAACCTTGTCCAATACCCAGTCCATACAAGCGTTGAAAAGTGATGGGGCAAGGACGCACCCTTGCCTCACTCCTGTATTCACAGGAAAGAAGCTGGATACACCTGCCCCACACTTCACAGCACTCTCAGTCCCAGAATACAGACCAGTTATCAAACCAATAGTCCTTGCAGGAATCCCTCGAAGTCGCAGAAGATCCCAGAGTGACTCACGATGCACTGAGTCAAACGCCTTCTTGAGATCAACATAGGCTGCAAGCATCCCTGTCGAAACTCACGTCGGCGTTCCACCAGGACACGAAGCGCTAGGATACGGTCCGTTGTTGACTTACCAGGCGTGAACCCAGACTGCTGAGGTCTCTGATGCTTCACCAGATGACTGCGAATTCGTGTCAGCAATAGATGGGCAAGCACCTTGCCTGGTACGCTGAGCAGTGTAATACCGCGGTAATTGTTGCAGTCCTGACGGTCCCCTTTTCCTTTCCAGATAGGGACGACCAGCCCCCTTTTCCAGTCAGGAGGAATGGTACCTGATTGCCACACGGCAGTCAGGACAGCATGCAACCCGCGGATCATGGACTCACCCCCAGCTTTGAGGAGCTCCGCACTGATATTACAAACACCAGCTGCCTTTCCACCCTTCAACTTTGCTACAGCCTCTCTGACTTCGTCAAGAGAGGGTGCGGTTTCGTCAATGGGAGGATCGGCATCCACTGCCTGTAACCCAGTGGTGTGAAGCTGCTCAGTTGGAGGGTCCACCGTGAACAACTGCCCAAAGTACTCAGCCCAACGAGCCATCTGCCCATCCATGTCCGACACGAGGCGCCCATCTGCTGTTCGAATAGCACTCGCCCGAGAAGGAGACTTGGAACGGAGCTTCTTCAGGGCTCGGTAGGCGGGTCGGAGGTCATTAGCGTTCAAATGACCCTCAACATCCTCAGCGAGACTCCTGACATACCTCTCCTTGTCTCTCCTCAGGAGGGTTCTAGTCCGGCGTGACAGAGCCCTGTGCTGGTCCCGGTTCCCAGCCAGCCTGGCAGCGCGACTCTCCTCGATTTTCTCCAGCGTCTCCGTCGAGACAAAACCACGCCTTGACCTCGGACGCTCCCCAATACACTCCTTGGCAGCCTGTAGAGTTTCACGTTTGAAGGTATCCCACAGTTCTACAGGATCCCCGAGAGCACCAAGCACATCAAACCGATTTGAGACTGCCACCGCATACTCATGAGCACATGTCAAGTCCTTCAGTTTCTCAAGATGAAACACAGTATGGTTACCTCTTGAGATTCTTCTGGACTTGACATGAACCTTAAGTGTAGCAACAACAAGTCTGTGATCTGTTCCAAAGAACTCACATGTTAAACATTGCGTGACTTAATTAGGTCTCTCCGCAGCACCAAGTCCCTGCAATTAGGAAATATCCAACTTCCACATGCCATTCACTGACACAACCATGAACGTTAGAGCCTCTTTAGCTATGGGGGACTATCGTCATCAATTTCAGTCCCCATGTCAATATATCCATGAAATGTGTATTCTCCATGCTGAATGAATGAATAAAGGAAGCAGCCAGGGTGGGGTCAAGTTTGTGGCATAGTCAGCTAAGTCAGATCAGGGCAAGGGAGCGGCTTCTTTACCACCAGCTTTTCTGCCAATCGTTGTATGGCCGCCGGCCGACCAGAATGACCTCACTTTTTCCGCGCCTCGGCATCTCTCCTTATTCTACCTCCATAGTCTCACCTTGTCCCCATTTCGTTAGAGGCGACCTTTTCGTTTTGTCCTCTGACCGTGGGACTGACCAAGGAAAAAAACTGTGCTTCAAAATTTGCTGTATACGGTGTATGTGTGTGTGTGTGTGTGTATGTGTGTGTGTGTGTGTGTGTGTGTCTGTGTGTCTGTGTGTGTGTGTGTGTGTGTGTACGTATATTTATGTATATTTATTTACTGTATTTTCTGTTGTTGGTTTATGTTATCAATGTACTACAAGGTAAATGACTACATGTATAATGGACCATGTTTAGGAAAGTAAGTTGAACTGTAAGATGAACTTTTCTTCCTCCCCCTCCACCTCTAACTCACTCCTCGTCTTCTTTCCCATCCCGCTCCCATCCTCCTACTCCTCTTCCTCTCCCATCTTCCTACTCCTCTTCCTCTCCCTCCCTAACCCCCTCCCATCATATCTCTCACACTCTCCCTCTCACCACCTCACTCCCAGGCTTGATGGAGGGACTGACAGAGGAGCTTAAGGGGCGGTCACACTAGCCATTTTTACCCGTGGACTGGGCGGTTTAGCGTGGACTGGGCGTCCAATGGCCGTTCAGTGGCTGAAAAACTGCCCAGCATCGACGCCCAGCGGTGGACGGAGCGAATCGTTTATTCGTGGGCGACCCAGCCTCACTATGTCTGGGCACCAGAGAGGATTGAGGGTCTATAGTATTGAAGCAAGCTAATTGAAGAAAATTATATATCTTTATTCAAGAATAAGGATAATACATCGTAGTAATCCTAGATAATTACATTTTTCTGAGATGTTCAACGATGAGGGACTATACATTGATAATTAAATCAAAGCTACACACTCGCTTGACCTCAGAAATTCAAGTATAAACAAACACATTTTGGCGCGCGTTTCGACCTCCACCGCCCTGTATAGACGTGCTTCCATTCCTCGCCCTCACCCCCTATCCTTCGGATCATCGCAGCCCTAAACAACAAGGAAGAAATGGACCGAACACTGTCTTGGTCTTCTGAGGCAACCCATACGCTTGTGGAACAAGTCAGGGAGAGAGAGACATTATGGAATGTGAAACTTCCAACTACCACAAGAAAACTTGAGGAGAGCCCTGTTCGAGGAGATCGGCAATAAGCTGAAAACTGAATTTCCTTCCTTGGCCAACATGACGACAGGTAACTCATAATTATATATATATAATATATATATATATATATATATATATATATATATATATATATATATATAATATATATATATATATATATATATGTACGCTCGTGTGGTCCTGGGGTGGTATTAAAAAAGTCATCAGCGGTATCAGTGCAGGAACAACCAATACACGATCGGTTGTTTTAAGTATCGTGAATGTTTCGTTCTCATCATAAGGAGTATTTCTTGCTCCTACAACAGCTGGCAGAAATGAAAAATAACAGAAGGGGTGGCTGGGAGCGAAACCCCCCCAATGAGGTTTGTTACGTAATCAATGCCCAGGTTAGGTTAGTTAACTAGCAGAGGGTCTGGGGGGGCGCCCACAGTTATGTCAGGGAGTATTGGTCAATAGGGTGTATTGGTTGAAACTGCATATTTAGCGTCAGGGGAGTGTTGGTCAATAGGGTGTATTGGTTTGAAACTGCATATTTAGCGTCAGGGGAGTGTTGGTCAATAGGGTGTATTGGTTGAAACTGCATATTTAGCGTCAGGGAGTGTTGGTCAATAGGGTGTATTGGTTGAAACTGCATATTTAGCGTCAGGGGAGTGTTGGTCAATAGGGTGTATGGTTGAAACTGCATATTTAGCGTCAGGGGAGTATTGGTCAATAGGGTGTATTGGTTGAAACTGCATATTTAGCGTCAGGGGAGTATTGGTCAATAGGTGTATTGGTTGAAACTGCATATTTAGCGTCAGGAGAGTGTTAGTCAATAGGGTGTATTGGTTGAAACTGCATATTTAGCGTCAGGGGAGTATTGGTCAATAGGGTGTATTGGTTGAAACTGCATATTTAGCGTCAGGGGAGTGTTGGTCAATAGGCATAAGAAATAATGACGAGGACTTCGCGGTCGTTTTCAGAGACACTGACTAGTTTTTCATGGCCTACAATATGTGCTTTTTGCAATAGAGATAGTTCCGGAAACCCATATTAAAAAAAAAAAAATAATAATAATAATTTCATCACCGAATTGTATGGTCGCAGTTTCCATTACAAACACTGTATCTTCATCAGGAAAAAAAACTAAAACTTGGCCGGGAGAGTTTTGTCAGGGTCTCAGATAACAGGGAAGTGATTGAATAAAACATACTAATCCTAACCTTATAAGTTTTAATGAAAACTAACCAAACCTTAACCACAAAGTATATGTAACCTAACCTTATAGGTTTCAATATAACCTGATCTAACCTTAACCTTAACCATGCATAAAATTCGGTGATAATGTTTTTTTTTTAATAAGTTTCCGGAAACTAAAACTATCTCCATTAGAAAAAGCACCTATGTAGGCCAGGTAAAATTAGTCGGTCTCTGAAAACAACCGCGAAGTCCTCGTTCATTATAACCGAAAACTACAAGAGGCCGTGAGACCTATACGCGTTAGTTCCTGTTACTTAACACTACCTACATGCACTTTTCGTCCCCATCCATGAATTTATCCAGCCTCCATTTAAAGCTCCCTATTGACTCCGCACTGACCAGGACTGTTGGGAGAGTGTATGAGAGTGTCCGGGGCTGTTGGGAGAGTGTATGCGAGTGTCCGGGGCTGTTGGGAGAGAGTATGCGAGTGTCCAGGACTGTTGGGAGAGTGTATGAGAGTGTCCAGGACTGTTGGAGAGTGTATGCGTGTGTCCGGGACTGTTGGGAGAGTGTATGAGAGTGTCCAGGACTGTTGGGAGAGTGTATGAGGTGTCCAGGACTGTTGGGAGTGTATGAGAGTGTCCAGGACTGTTGGGAGAGTGTATGAGAGTGTCCAGGACTGTTGGGAGAGTGTATGAGAGTGTCCAGGACTGTTGGGAGAGTGTATGAGAGTGTCCGGGGCTGTTGGGAGAGTGTATGAGAGTGTCCAGGACTGTTGGGAGAGTGTATGAGAGTGTCCAGGACTGTTGGGAGAGTGTATGAGAGTGTCCAGGACTGTTGGGAGAGTGTATGAGAGTGTCCAGGACTGTTGGGAGAGTGTATGAGAGTGTCCAGGACTGTTGGGAGAGTGTATGCGTGTGTCCGGGACTGTTGGGAGAGTGTATAGAGAGTGTCCAGGACTGTTTGGGAGAGTGTATGAGAGTGTCCAGGACTGTTGGGAGAGTGTATGAGAGTGTCCGGGCTGTTGGGAGAGTGTATGCGAGTGTCCGGGGCTGTTGGGAGAGTGTATGCGAGTGTCCAGGACTGTTGGGAGAGTGTATGAGAGTGTCCGGGGCTGTTGGGAGAGTGTATGAGAGTGTCCCGGGGCTGTTGGGAGAGTGTATGCGAGTGTCCGGGCTGTTGGGAGAGTGTATGAGAGTGTCCGTGGGCTGTTGGGAGAGTGTATGCGAGTGTCCAGACTGTTGGAGAGTGTATGAGAGTGTCCAGACTGTTGGGAGAGTGTATGAGAGTGTCCGGGGCTGTTGGGAGAGTGTATGCGAGTGTCCGGGGCTGTTGGGAGAGAGTATGCGAGTGTCCAGGACTGTTGGGAGAGTGTATGCGAGTGTCCAGGACTGTTGGGGGAATGTATGAGTGTGTCCAGGACTGTTGGGAGAGTGTATGAGTGTCCAGGACTGTTGGGAGCGTGTATGCGAGTGTACGTTGCAGTTAGGTCCGTCTCCATCTGTAGTTTCCTCAATATGGTATTTTTATTGCATGACTGAATTTTTCCTTGTTTATGGCCAGGGGTTTTGGTACTGTATATAGTTGCACAGTCTTGTCAAACCAGAATGGCTCACCATTGATGTTTGTTTCAGCTGATGTCATGTTCCGGTTTGTCTACTTGCGTGGACATTTCCAAAAGCAGCTGCGCAAAGTAGAGAAGACACCCAGTGGGTCAGGAGGGACGGTGACTCCCAATGGGAATACTTCGAGGCATTACCTTCCTGACACCTGTCTACAGTAAGTCCAAACAGTCGACAACGTCCAGCCACAACCAGACTTAGCTGAAGTGATTTATGAAGGGACGCTAGAAGACCTCATGGATGCCAGTGAGAAAGAAGACAAACCTTTCATTGGCCATATCCTTTCTAGTTCACTCGCCATCACCCCAGCAGCCTCTCAAATTGCTTCACCCCAAAACACAACAAAAAGGACAGCCCAAGAAGCTTTGCAAGAGGTAGAGCAGACAATTACATGTGCATCCTCTCCAATAGTGACTCTCCATCCAACTCCCAGCTCAAATTCATGCGAGGCTTCCAATACAGCCACCAAGCCATCAGTACCTGCAATACCCACATGGACTCCCAAACACCAACGCAAAACAGCAAAAACCAAAGACGAAATGACTCACGAAACATTATTAGAGACATTAAAATGTGTCCAAAGCATGATGAATGCCCAAGAGAAACGTCCCGCAGAAGTGGTTCAAGACATTGCAACACAATCATTGATGTCCTTCATGAAATATGTTCCTGACACACACAAACACATAAAAATGGAATGTACAGAAAAAATTATGTCTGTGGTAACTGAATGCCTAAAAAAGTACCACAGTAAGAAACCCAAATCAAGTCTAAGTATCAATCATTGGAGCATCACGCCGGGGGCGCGTTGCCTCGCCCACCATACGACACCACTCCCGGAGGTCACTACGTGCAAGTCCCCAAGCAGCTCTCGACAAGAAACATCTGTCTCACTGTGCAATCGCTGTTTTGACACGTACTCATCCCAGCGATACGCCATGATTCTGCGAAGACACTTATTGCCAAAGACATGATACGCCTCTTCAAGTCGCTATTTAGTGTCATCACCACACCCACCAGTTTTCCAAAACAAAAATTTCAACACAAAATGTATGCTATCACAGTCCCACCACCTTCAGACACACACAATCACCACTCACATATGTATATCTATGGTCTCACCAACAAGTAGCATTCATACGGTGATATCTTCGCCCCCAATACACATCACGACCCAAATCACAACACAATACACCTGTGATCTTATAACTCCTTTACATTCTCAGAACACCACGACATACCCATACATGTATCGTAACGTGACACACACACTCCAGACCAGAAACTCACAGTCCCAGAACTCACTCCTGTATTAAGTATAAATTATATGTAAATACTGTGCTTAATCATTTATTATATCCAAAATTGTAAATATGTGCAAACAGGGAAAATACGAATTCATCCTCACTGTAGTTTACAAGGCCTGCTAATTTATGAGAAGAAAACTATGCATGCAACAGAGTTAGTACATAGGCTGCAACTACACCCAAAGACAGGACATTGGCCTTTCACACCCAAGACCTTATTTACTAGGGGTGTTTTGGAGCTAAAAAAAATAATTTCTCATAACTTGGGGGATTATATGTAACCTAAACTTACCATGAACTGGTTAGAAAACCTTTGGTCAATACACTAGTAAGGGAAGTTGGTAAAATACTGAATTACTTAAGCATAAAGACTGGCTTTAAAGTAATCGTCCAGACCATTTCATCATTCCTGATTTAATGCAGTCAAAATATAGCCATGATCGAGTATATCAACAATATGTTGTCACTTTTTGCATCCAGCTCTGCGGAGACTTGGAGAAAAATGTAGTACTTGGGGATTTTTTGATGCAAGTATGTGCCGTGTCGCACAAAAAAAATATCGGAAGCACCCGGGATTCTACGGGTACTTTATTTTTCTCTGAGTCTCCGTGTGTCTGCTTCGGGCGGGGCTGGGAGGCTTCCTGCTGTGACGTCGCCACAAGTTTCGCGCCACGGCTGGAATGTAGCTGTTGTTTTTCCCGCGCTTTTTTACAAAAGTCATGTTTTTAGGGAAATAAGGCTTTGAAATTAATTATTTTTTTGTGGATTAGGTATTTTTGAATGAACATTCAACATACTTATGCAAAGAAAAAATGGGTCTGGACGATGACTAAGAATAGCGAGTTTCTTAAGGAAAGTTAGATGTTGGTTTATCAGTGTAGTAGTGCCATCTTCTCCTGCCATTCTACTTTCCCGTTACTCATGAAGTAAATTTTTAAAGTTATCGCGCACTACTTTAGCCTGATTTGAGTGTCCCCTACCAGGTGCCTGTAGTCTCTCAAATCCAACTGCCTCCTGACGCTGTCTTGGAATGACAATTCCGTGGTCAGTGTCTTCCCTTTCTATGGTCTCCGGAGATAAGGGTACCTTACAGTTCACCCGCAAAAAATTATGAAGCACTACAGCTGCACATATAATCTTAATTACATATTCAGGCTTTGACTTTATAGCTTGTTGGAACACACCAAATTTTGCTGCCAGTATTCCGAAGGCATTTTCGGAAACACGCCTAGCTCGAGACAATCTATAATTGAAGATTCTCTGGTCACCAGTCAAGTTTTTTCCTGGATAAGGTTTCATCATGTATGTCTTGAGTGGAAATGCATCATCACCAACAATTACAAATGGAGATTGTGTTGATGAATAAGGTAATGGTGATTCACTGGGTACCTAAGCTTCTTGTCTTCTATGTATTTTTTTAAGTTGCACTTATCCCATACACCGGCATCACTTGCACGACCCTGGGCCCCAACATCAATGTACAAGAACTTGTATGATGCATCAACAAGAGCTAAACTAATGACACTGTGATGGGATTTGTAGTCAAAATATTCTGCTCCTGTGTTATCTGGTTTGATCACAAGGAAGCGCTTCCCATCAAGGGCTCCTATGGCAGTTAGGAATTGCCAAACATTGCTAAAGCCGCTTGCCACTTCTTGCCACTCAGCAGATGTTTGTAGGAAGCTTGAGGTAGGTGCCCCTCAGAACTGCAAACAGGGCATCACAGACTTCTGGTATTATGCTGGATATCAGTGTTGTGGCTTATCCTGTATTGGAATTCCAATGAGCGGCGAGATTCTCCTGAAAGTATAAGATCATGTTAGCTTGTGCTTGAATAATACCAATCATGTAAATTTTATTTTTCCCGAAGGCATGTGCAACAATAAAAGATAGTAATAATAATAATAATAATAATAATAAAAATGGTAGCAACAACAATAATTGGTAATAATAATTATAGAATTGATGATAATAACGGTAATAGCTACTAGTACAATAATTATTTCTGCTCACCCTGTGAGCAGAATCAGCTTCAGAGCCGCAGACCCTTTTTTAATGCAAATTTGGCTTTAGGTAGGAGGTTAAAACCTGAAACCCGTCGGGAAAACGTGGTTTTGGGCGGGGAAATGGCAACTAGTTTTGCACGGGTAGTAGATTATGTGAATGACAAAATATATCCTGTAAAACACACTATGTGATGCTATAAGCCGAGTTTGACAAAAATATATAACCGAGTCTACGGAATTACCCTACCTATTCCTAAAAATTCCCGTTAAATCTTGACAACAGTAAAACTGCATATTAATACAATACATGGACATTGGTTACATAATCTGACATAACTGGGGGATTGTAACCCTACAGACCCTCCCTCCCCGCTAGTTCACTAACCTAACCTGGACATTGGTTGCTTAGCCTAACCTATAGCGGGGAGAAAGGGGGGATACCTGCAAAATTAAGCATTTCTGACAATTTTCCATGTAACCATCATTCTTAACACATCAATATATTATTTTACACTAGGACCAGATTTCCCTACACAATTGTGAGTATGGTTTCTGTTTACCTTACTAGATTCTAAGAATATTTTCTATGAGCTTCCGTCGCTAATAATTACTTTTAGAGATATGACGGAGTCAGGAAGTGGGGTTAGGTTAGATATTTTTCATATCCTATACAATCTTCCTATTAAAAACAACGTAAATCTCCAAAGTAGTGATTTGCGACGGAAATTCTTAGAGATAATGTGTTTCAGAATCCATTAAGGTAACAGAAATCATACTCCCAACTGTGTGGAAGATTCTGGTCTAGTGTAAAAAAAATCCACATAAAAGTATGGTATTAGTTCGGTAGTGGGCTTTCAAAATTCCTAGGATTCTTATCTACATCATCGTGTAGATTTCGTCATTCTTAGTATTTGGAACCCCATATCCCATAGCGCAATTAAATAATAATGGCATTAGATGTAGTACCGAATATGCACCGTTATTCGGCCAGAAACGGTTAACTTAGGTAAATCAGGTTAGGTTAGGTTAGAGGTTGGGTTTGGTTTAGTAACAGATGATATCAAGTATTATTTCCGACAAAAGTTAGTGCCAGATTCATTCATTACACATCAAACTGGCACTCGTGGAGAATGTGGGTCCCTCACGGACAGCTGCTAGGTTAGGTTAGTTAAGGTTAGAAATAGTTTGTGAGGCGGACAATACAAACTTCTGATTATTCCAAAACAACTCAAAATTGTCCAGGAAAAATATGTCAGGAATAAAATGGGTAAATATCCAGATGAACACCGAACTCAATTTGGTGGACGAATTTTTTTTTTTCTGGTGTGTTTTTTATGTGTTTTTGAATGAATCTGCTAACCGTTTATGTCGCATTTTTTTTTTTTTTTTTTTTTTTTTTGCAAAAATGACAAAAAAAAAAATTAACCTACACCTAACCTACCTTTACCTATACCTAACCTAAACCATACCTAACCTAACCAACCTAACCTAAACCATACCTAACCTAACTTTATCTTTACCCATATAAAAAACAAAAAAAACCACTACCTTTATCTACCGAAATAAAAATAAAAAAATAAAAATTGCGACAGAAACGGTTCGCAGATTCATACACAACACATAAAACACCAGAAAAAAATAGTTTCCGTCCACCAAAGTGAGTTCGGTGTTCATATGGATATTTACCATAAAATGAAACTAAACTAACCTTAACCAAACCTAGCAGCCGTCCGGGTAATAATGGACGAGAGTTTCGCGGTCGTTTTCAGAGACCCGACTATTTTTTCTTGGCCTAACAATAGGTGCTTGTTCTAATGGTGGTAATTTTATTTTGCGCAAAAAAAAAAAAAAAAAAAAAAAAAAAAAAAAAAAACTAAACTAAACTAAACCAAACCAAACCTTAAAGGTTTTAAGGAAGCTTAACCTAACCCTATAGGTTTTAATGAAACCTAACCTAACCTATCCTTAAAGGTTTTAATGAAGCTTAACCTAACCTTATAGGTTTTAATGAAACTTAACCTAACCTTAAAGGTTTTAATGAAACTTAACCTAACCTTATAGGTTTTAATGAAACTTAACCTAACCTTATAGGTTTTAATGAAACTTAACCTAACCTTAAAGGTTTTAGTGAAACTTAACCTAACCTTATAGGTTTTAATGAAACTTAACCTAACCTTATAGGTTTTAATGAAACTTAACCTAACCTTAAAGTTTTAGTGAAACTTAACCTAACCTTAAAGGTTTTAGTGAAACTTAACCTAACCTTAAAGGTTTTAGTGAAACTTAACCTAACCTTAAAGGTTTTAGTGAAACTTAACCTAACCTTAAAGGTTTTAGTGAAACTTAACCTAACCTTAAAGGTTTTAGTGAAACTTAACCTAACCTTAAAGGTTTTAGTGAAACTTAACCTAACCTTAAAGGTTTTAATGAAACTTAACCTAACCTTCAAAGGTTTTAGTGAAACTTAACCTAACCTTAAAGGTTTTAGTGAAACTTAACCTAACCTTAAAGGTTTTAATGAAACTTAACCTAACCTTAAAGGTTTTAGTGAAACTTAACCTAACCTTAAAGGTTTTAATGAAACTTAACCTAACCTTAAAGGTTTTAGTGAAACTTAACCTAACCTTAAAGGTTTTAATGAAACTTAACCTAACCTTATAGGTTTTAATGAAACTTAATCTAACCTTAACCACAAAGTATATATTTTTTTTTTTATGGGTTTGCACAAAACGAAACTATCTCCATTAGAACAAGCACCTATTGTAGGCCAAGAAAAAATAGACGGTGTCTCTGAAAACGACCGCGAAACTCTCGTCCATTATAACCGCTGTACCGCTGTCCGTGAGGGACCCATTCTCCACGAGTGCCTCAAAACTAATCACGAAAACCAAGTTTCGGCCTCAAAATCGGTGAAAGCACACTACCGAAGTTTTACCCAAAATAATTACCCAAACCTCGTACTCTATTACTGGTTGAAATGAGCAAAATATCGTAAAAGTAATCATTTACCTGTGGCCAAGTAGCGGAGTGTAACTGACAGGCGTTGAGCTGGTGACACAGCTTTCCTTAACTTGGTGTCTTGTTTTCGGATGAGAGGTGACACCAGGTTCAGCAGCTTCACAAAATTGTCTTTGGACATCCTGTGAAACTCGTAAAACCCACGAGAATCCTCCAGGAACATTTCTTTTAAAAGGTTGTTGAACACGTTTTTTGACTTTTTGGCCAACCAAGGTCTTGACCATTCTCTTCTTCGTTTTTTGGGTTTTCTGTTTATATGTTGGTGAGCTTGTATACAAGTTGCCAATGCCATTGCAGCCAAAGCCAACTCCTCGGTTCCATCGCTCATTGTCACGTTTGTTTTGATTTGAGAGGCACTGGGCTGGACGGCTGGAAGCGGCCAGCAGTAGTGTGACCACTTGCTCTGGGCGCCCAGAAGTAGCTCTGCTCCCAGCCCAAGCAAAACCGCCCAGTCCACGGGTAAAAATGGCTAGTGTGACCGCCCCTTAAATTAAGGGACGCCGGCCGCCTCCCCCACAGCCGCCTCACCTGCGACGACCCCTTGGTGGTGGCCACGGGACTGGCGCACCAGCCCAGCATCAGGTGGGTGGCCCTGGCTGTGTGTCTTCTCCTTCTTCTCATTCTTTTTTTATTTGTTTCATTGAAGAAGAAGGGTGGTGTGTGTGTGTGTGTGTGTGTGTGTGTGTGTGTGTGTGTGTGTGATAGTCTTAGGGTTTATTAC
>JACEEZ010005008.1:97377-112234 GCA_016584305.1 Chionoecetes opilio
TGCTTGAGGGGAAAATGTATCATCCCCAACATTAAAATGGAGATTGTGTTGATGAATAAGGTAATGGTGATTCACTGGTACCTGAAGCTTCTTGTCTTCTATGTATTTTTTTTAAGTTGCACTTATCCCATACACGGCATCACTTGCACGACCCTGGGCCCCAAATCAATGTACAAGAACTTGTATGATGCATCAACAAGAGCTAACATAATGACACTGTGATGGGATTTGTAGTCAAAATATTCTGCTCCTGTGTTATCTGGTTTGATCACAAGGAAGTGCTTCCCATCAAGGGCTCCTATGCAGTTAGGAAATTGCCAAACATTGCTAAAGCCGCTTGCCACTTCTTGCCACTCAGCAGATGTTGTAGGAAGCTTGAGGTAGGTGCCCCTCAGAACTGCAAACAGGGCATCACAGACTTCTGGTATTATGCTGGATATCAGGTTGTGGCTTATCCTGTATTGGAATTCCAACGAGCGGCGAGATTCTCCTGAAAGTATAAGATCATGTTAGCTTGTGCTTGAATAATACCAATCATGTAAATTTTATTTTTCCCGAAGGCATGTGCAACAATAAAAGATAGTAATAATAATAATAATAATAAAAATAGTAGCAACAACAATAATTGGTAATAATAATTATAGAATTGATAATAATAATGGTAATAGCTACTATAGTCTATTCACTTAAGCTGGATTCCTGGGCTGGGAGCTGCTCGATGCCTAGCCGAGTTTGTAAGGACATCGCTGATTGGCTGATAGACTCGGGCTGGGTGGCGATGGTGGTGGTACTTGCCTCGCCGCAACCCAAAACCCTTGCGTTGCCTCAGAAATATATTCATATTTCTTGGCTTTACTCACCTCTTACACAAGATAGGCCTATTTTGTTTGCATCAGTGAATCAGGCAGTGATTGTTCAACAAACACCCCGCCATTCATAACTCAATAGGATAAAAAATAAAGTCATGACTGACTATCACAAGAGTAGGCGGACTTTTAGGTTTTCAGTACATTGAAATGTTGTACTCCTACCCGATATTACCAAGCTACCAGATAATATTTATGAAAGCTGAGCCTACCATCGTGTTCATAATATATTGCTGCATATCATGAGCATAAAAAATTACAGTAAGACTGTTAATAATCCTGGACACTACTGCACTCACCGCGCGCTGGGGACTGACTGCCTCTTCCCTCTTGTGACTCCACGTGGTCAACTTGTCACGTGATCACCAGTGATGACATCATGAGACGTCTGATGATATGGCGGTCTCCCATTGGTTCCCGCCGCGGCGGGCGCGCATAAACATATGAACGTGCTAACACACTCGCTATATTAACACATTCGCTATATTTTTTTTTCTTCTTTTCTTTGCACGTCTCCTTTAGTACATACAACTACGTACAATTGTATGTTCACCAATACACATATTTACACTCCCTACATGTTGCTGATGACAGTCAACACCTAATCCCGACTAATTGCCTCCCGCAGCCGCATAGTCGACGCGCCCTTCTTGGTAAGGCAGTCTGCCAGTTGCTTCGATGTCTCCACCCACGTTACCTCCTTCATTCCCCTTGATCCAACATATCTCGAAGCACTGATATATCAATCCTCAGACGCTTGTTGTCCACCAATTTATAGGTGTATAGGCTTCCACTACGCTACGGTTGTCCACAAAACATCTGATAGGGATCCTCCCACATCCGGAGATCTCCTGCAGAATACTGGCCACATACACCGCAGTACTAGCACCATCCAGAAGTGCCAGGGTCTCAGCAGCAAGAGTTGAATTGACCACCCGTCGAACCTTCCTTGACTGCCAGTAAATGGGCCCCGTACATTATTAGTGTCGCACAGAAAGATAATAAAGCCCCCTTGAGATCCATGTCCCTGCAGGTTGGCGAAGGATGCGTCAGCGTAGCACTCAATGTGGCACTCATCTAAAGGTCTAATCCTCGGGATAACAACCCAACATTATCCGTTTTCACACGCTCAATCACCTTGTTTAGTCTCAATATGTCAGACACCGTAGCCTTTGGAATTGAAACACTCAGCTCGCACACATCGAACGCTATATCCGGGCGAGTGTGAGTAGCCATCCAATTTAGTTGCCCGACCAACCCACGATATTCTGTTTTCCTCTCGTTTCTGGACAAATCACTCGTCTTCTCCAACGCCCGACGCTTGCTAAGGGCAAACGGATTCAACGATGCTCCATAACTGAAACTGGTCGATTGTGATACCCCGTCCTCTGTGGTAACTACGTTGACCCCACATACTTAAAGCACTCTGAATCGAAAGACCCGACTTGGAAGGTCCTACGCAACTGTTTTATGACGTGCTGCTCAAAGTTCATAGTACCAGCCCACAAGAATTTCATCCACATATACGCATATGATACCCTCTGTTCCACCATGTTGGCTCCACGAAAACAATGCAGGGTCCAGGGACGAAATCTTGGCACCGAGACATATCAGCTGTTTCCTTCACCCTCATGTACCATTGTCTGGCCGCGTCGCACAAACCATACACAGTCTTCCTCAGACGCCACAATAACCATTGTCGAACTCAGGAGGAGGTATCAGGTACACTTCACGCTCTATTTTGTTCCCTTGGAGGTACGCAGCTTGTATGTCCATTGTGTGGCCACACCCAACCATTAGCTGAGGCGAGTACCATTGCCAAACGGACAGCCTCCTTTGAACATGTGGGAGAGTTCTTCTGCAGCCTATGGTGTCCTCCTCAAAGCCCCTGGCTACCAAACGTGCCTTCACAATAGTCCTTCCCTTCCTTCAGCTTTTCTGTGACCACCCAACGTACAGATATAGCTTGTTGACCCCACATTCTCCACCTCTTCATACACCTCCTTGGTCCTCCAATTCTCAATCTCTTTTTGCTTAGCACACACCACCTCTCTGTATTAAACAACACAAGCATTTCTGTCGCCTCGTCCACTGTTTCCCATGACGTAAAATCTCTGTCCAGATCCATCCAATTAATGTTACCATCTTTGTCACTCTTAATGTTGTAGCAGTTGGAGTATCGACCAGTCGCCTTCCCGCCCGACTAACATTTTACCAGATATCCACTCACCACTCGCTTTCTCAACGCCCTTGATCCTTTGACCCATTTTAACTCTCACTACAGGAATTGCCAACACACCCGAGGCACTCGCACCCGTGTCCGTCTGCCGAACGTCACCGTTGTGGCCATCCACAGCCACCTGCGCCCCCTCACCCACAACATCAACAATTTCACGAGGATGGTCGTCATCATCCGAGTCCATGTCTGAATCCCCGAATCCAATTTCCACATCACCACACACACTAGGAGCTCGCAGAGCACTGGTATTGGACTGAGACACATCTTTCTCATTTGACACTGCAGCAGGATCAACACTGGTCGGTGCCGTGGCAATTCGACATGTGTGCACCCTAACACACATTCCACCGTGCTTCACTAAAAATTGTTTTCCGTCTTTCCCAATTATGGTACCAGGTCCGCGCCACTTATTACTGTCTAGACGCTTGTAGTAAACATCATCTCCGTAGTGTAGGTCTCCGGGGTCGCTGTCTCTCACATTATGACGAAGTGCTCTAGTCAGCCTTTCACTAGATTCCGCTACGGTAAATGCTCTCCGTGCCGCGTGAAGTGCATTCAGGTTATCCTTCACTATACCTGCAGGTGTGGCCTCGCCGTCTAGCGCTGGTAGATTATCATAAAATGCTCCAGGAATCCCAGGGTTCTGGCCAATACCAGCTGGTTGGGCGAGTAACCCGAAATGTTGACAGTGCATTCCTGGCAGCCACAGCCCAAGCCAGAGCAACATCTAAATCACAGCCAGGACAATCCGCCAAAATCTTGCTTACCATTCCTTCCAACACAGCATTGAGCCTCTCACAAACACCATTACTCCAAGGGCTTTCAGCTGCCGTCGTTATAATCTTAACATTGAATGCCTCACCTAGAGACCTCATATCTGAATTATTAAATTCACAGCCATTATCTGATAAGATTTTTCCTGGGGCAACCAATAGCACAACCCAACCGAGAAATATTCCCCGAATAATAGTGCCTGCATTCTTGTCTGGAACAACCACAGATGTACAATATCTTGTATACAGGTCCACTATCACCAAGAAATACTTCTTGCCCCACGACTTAAGGTCCATGGCAATCACCTCGTTAAACCTGCTAGCCAACGGGACACTCACCACTGGTCTCGGGCTCGGTTTCTTATACCGTTTGCACACGTCACAGTCACTTGTCACTGTATCAATCCTCCGTTCCAGGTTCGAGTCCCTAATGTCGGCATCTCTCACAAGCTTCTTCAATTTTTCTGCTGTAGGGTGTCCAAACTGACGATGAAGTTTCAAGGCCCTCTTCTCGATGTCCCCGTCCTGTAGAGTGCCACGAGTGCCTCAGCTATACTAACTTCCCAGTTTAGTCATGCCGATAACGGCACCAGATAGTGTCCTGACGATGATGTACGTAGATTGACGGACGTCCCTTTTTCCGCCCACTTTGATTTGATTTGTCTCACAGTTGATTATCATTTCGGCTCTTTTCATAGACGATCTACTCAGCAACAACGGTAAATTACAGTTCACCACATCAGAGGTCACATTGGCACGCATATTCCCTATACAACAGGGAAACGTAACTTTTCTTGAAGGAAGTCACAGAAATACCATTGCCAATGTGAAGCTGGAATTAGAACATTTCCTCTTTCACAAGTCCACGCTCATATTCAGTCAACCATTTACATACGCTTCGAGCCAACGTGAACCACACACAGTGTTTGTACAACCTGTATCAAGGACGGCACACCCCTTTGATTCACTCACTAGTTCATAAATTGTCCTCGCTATCTTTATCATTCACATAGCCCACGAATAAGTTCACTGGTTCCTCAACCGTACCCACCATGGCCTCCTTTGTTTTCGTAGGCGTCAGGGCAATCACGTGCCCAGTGATATATCGATTACAAATAGCACATTTGGATATTGTCCATATGCCCCCATAGGGTTTTTCTTCCTCCTATCCTGTCTTTGACGTCCACTATTACCACGCCCACGGGCATAGCCTTGCGGTCCCCGCCAACCACGTCTACCTCGACTGGTTCCGCCCACATACAGGGCTTCCTCACTTTCACCAACAGTGCCCTCATTTCACACAAATAAAGGTTCTGATTTTATCTGTATGTGGGCGCTCGGTCCCTTAGCACCACTCGAAATATTCGGTTGAGCGTCGCCTTCATATTATCGTATGTAACCCACTGTGTTGCTGACATGACTAATTGCTTCTCTCTTTCCTCTAACAAACATGAAGCCAATAACATGAAGGCCAACACCGAATCATCAAGCTTCAATCCCTGCTTTGTAACACCATGGTACGTATGTTCAAACTCTGACACAAAGTCCTTAATCTCAGCTCTCTCTTTTCTCCGTAGGCTATATAAAGCCTCAAATGCTGCAAATTTCCTTTTTCCTTCATCGACCAAAAACACATCATCCAGTCTCTTCAATAACACTTCCACGCCATCCTCTGCCTCCAACTTGGTCTTATCAATTTCCGACGATGCACTTCTGGCCCGCCCGGAAAGTGACAGATGTATTGCCAGCGCACGCTTCTTCTTTTCAATTGTGGTCAGTCTACACCACACACCTACATCCTCCTTCCACATCTCGTATTCTTCATCATGCTCCAATTTCGGAGGCCACTTCAGTGAACACGCCATTAGTGCAGTTGTGGAACTACGCTCTGCTACCAATGTTAATAATCCTGGACACTACTGCACTCACCGCGCGCTGGGGACTGACTGCCTCTTCCCTCTTGTGACTCCACGTGGTCAACTTGTCACGTGATCACCAGTGATGACATCATGAGACGTCTGATGATATGGCGGTCTCCCATTGGTTCTCGCCGCGGCGGGCGCGCATAAACATATGAACGTGCTAACACACTCGCTATATTAACAAGACTACACTAATATTAAGATAATTGAAGAAAAGTAAAAGAGTGTATAAACATTTTTTCTTGCTTATTTTGCTTCAACTCGCTGTAACTCCATAAGTTTCGGTCGCATTCAATTTTGAAGAACTGTTTCAAAATCCTTATACTTTTCCGCTTCCTGTGGTATGTAGCACGTACCAATAAGGAAAAGAATAGATGGTCAAAAGGGCTAAGAAAGTTAAACTGTTGCAAACTGGTGCCGTGACGGGTGAGCCTCTGATAGCTCTCCCGAGAACGTCTCTCTGTATAGGGAGCAATGCTCACCCGTCACGTGCCAGTTTTGCAGTAGTAGTTTAACTTTCTTAGCCATTTTGACCACCTACTCTTTTCCTTATTGGTACGTGCTACATACCACAGGAAGCGGAAAAGTATAAGGATTTTGAAACAGTTCTTGAAAATGAATGCGACCAAAACTTATGGAGTTACAGCGAGTTGAAGCAAAATAAGCAAGAAAAATTTTATACCTCTTTACTTTTTCAATTATCTTAATATTAGTTTAGTCTTAGTGTTATGTTTTATGCTCATGATATGCAGCAATGTTTATGAACACGATGGTAGGCTCAGCTTTCATAAATATTTTGGTAGCTGGTAATATCGGGTAGGAGTATAACATTCAATGCACTGAAAACCTAAAAATCCGCCTACTCTTGTGATAGTCGTCATGACTTTATTTTTTACCCTATTGAGTTATGAATGGCGTGTTGTTGTTGAACAATCACTGCCTGATTCACTGATGCCAGACAAATAGGCTATTTTGGGTGTAAGAGGTGAGTAAAGGCCGAAATATGAATATTTTTGAGGCAACGCAAGGGTTTGGAGTTCGGCGAAAAGTACCACCACCATCGCCCCCCATCCCGGTCTTATCACCCAAAATCAGCGACGTCTTAATCCAGGAGCAGCATTCTCAAAATCGTTAAGTTGAAAGTTAGTCAAATAATTTTATTTCTTGCTCACCCTGGACAGAATCACCCAAAAGAAGCCGCAAACTTTTTATGCAAATTTGGCTTTAGGTAAGGTTAAAACCTGAAAACCCGCGGGAAAACTGGTTTTCGGGGAAAAGGCAACTAGTTTTGCACGGGGTAGAGAATTATGTGAATGACAAAATATATCCTGTAAACAACCATTGATGCTATAAAGCCGATTTGAAAAAGAAAAAATATATAACCGGGAGTCTACGGGAATACCTACCTATCCTAAAACAATTCCCGTTAAATCTGACAACAGTAAAACGCATTTAAAATACAATACATGGACATTGGTTAACAAAAATCGACATAACTGGGGGATTGTAACCTACAGACCCTCCCTCCCGTGGGTTCACTAACCTAACGGACATTGGTGCTTAGCCTAACCTATGCGGGGGAGAAAGGGGGGGATACCTGCAAAAAAGCATTCGGGACAATTTCCATGTAACATCATTTAACACATCAAATATATTTTTTACACTAGGAACAGATTTCCTACACATTGTGAGTATGGTTTCTGTTTACCTTACTAGATTCTAAGAAATATTTTCTATGAGCTTCCGTCGCTAATAATTACTTTTAGAAATATGAGGGGAGTCAGGAAGTGGGGTTAGGTTAGATATTTTTCATATCCTATACAATCTCCTTCCTATTAAAAACAATGTAAATCTCCAAAAGTAGTGATTTGCGACGGAAATTCTTAGAGATAATGTATTTCAGAATCCATTAAGGTAAACAAAAATCATACTCCCAATTGTGTGGAAAATTCTGGTCCTAGGGGTAAAAAATTCCACATAAAAGTATGGTATTAGTACGGTAGTGGGCTTTCAAAATTCCTAGGATTCTTATCTACATCATCGTGTAGTTTTTCTTCATTTTATATTTTGGAACCCCATATCCCATAGCGCAATTGAATAATAATGGCTTTATATGTAGTACCGAAAAATGCACCGTTATTTCGGCCAGAAACGGTTAACTTAGGTTAGGTTAGAGGTTGGGGTTTGGTTTAGTAACAGATAAATATCAAGTATTATTTCCGACAAAAGTTATGCCAGATTCATTCATTACACATCAAAACGGGCACTCGTGGAGAATGTGGGGTCCCTCAGGACAGCTGGTAGGTTAGGTTAGTTAAGGTTAGAAATAGTTTGTGAGGCGGACAATACAAACTTCTGATTTTTCCCAAAAACAACTCAAAATCGCCCAGGAAAAATATATTTTCAGGAATAAAATGGGTAAATATCCGATGAACACCGAACTCAATTTGGGGGAAACGAAATAATTTTTTTCTGGTGTTTTTTTATGTGTTTTGAATGAATCTGCTAACCGTTTATGTCGCATTTTTTTTTTTTTTTTTTTTTTTTTGCAAAAATGACAACAACAAAAAATTAACCTACACCTATCCTACCTTTACCTATACCTAAACCTAAAACCATACCTAACCTAACCTAAACCATACCTAACCTAACCTAAACCATACCTAACCTAACCTAAACCATACCTAACCAAACCCTTACCTTTACCCATAAAAAAAACAAAAAAAACACTACCTTTATCTACCGAAAGAAAAAAAAAAAAAGAAAAATTGCGACAGAAACGGTTAGCAGATTCATACACAACACATAAAAACACAAGAAAAAATAGTTTCGTCACCAAAGTGAGTTTGGTGTTCATAGGGGTATTTACCATAAATGAAACTAAACCCTAACCTTAACCTAACCTAGCAGCCGTCCCGGGGAATAAAGGGGCGAGAGTTTCTCGGTCGTTTTCAGAGACACCGACTATTTTTTCTTGGCCTACAATAGGTGCTTGTTTAATGGTGCTAGTTTTATTTTTTGCGCAAAAAATTAAAAAAACAAATAAAAATAAATAAATACACTAAACCAAACCTTAAAGGTTTTAATGAAGCTTAACCTAACCTTATAGGGTTTTAATGAAACCTAACCTAACCTAACCTTAAAGGTTTTAATGAAGGTTAACCGAACCTTATAGGTTTTAATGAAACTACCAACCTAACCTTTAAAAGGGTTTTTAAAGAACTTAACCTAAAACCTTATAGGTTTACAATGAATGACTTAACCTAACTTATAGGTTTTAATGAACGTTTAAACCCAACCTTAAAGGTTTTAATTTAAACTTAACCTAACACCTTATATAGGTTTAATGAAACTTAACTTAACCTTAACCACAAAAGTATATTTTTTTTTTTATGGGTTTGCACAAAACGAAACTATCTCCATTGAACAAGCACCTATTGTAGGCCAAGAAAAATAGACGGTGTCTCTGAAAAAAAGACCGCGAAACTCTCGTCCTTATAACCGCTGTACCGCTGTCCGTGGGGGGGACCCACTTCTCCACGAGTGCCTCAAAACTAATCACGAAAACCAAGTTTCGGCCAATCAAAACGGTGAAAGCACACTACCGAAGTTTTACCCAAAATAATTACCCAAACCTCGGACTCTATTACTGGTTTGAAATGAGCAAAATATCGTAAAAGTAATCATTTACCTGTTTTGGGCCAAGTAGGCGGAGTGTTTAAATGACGGCGTTGAGTGTGACACAGCTTTCCTTTAACTTGGTGTCTTGTTTTCGGGTTGAGAAGGTGACCCAGGTTACAGCAGCTTCACAAAATTGCTTTGGGCATCCTGTGAAACTCGTAAAACCCACGAGAATCCTCCAGGAACATTTTTTTTAAAAGGTTGTTGAACACATTTTTTGATTTTTTGGCCACCAAGGTCTTGACCATTCTCTTCTTCGTTTTTTGGTTTTTGTTTATTTTGTGTGAGCTTGTATACAAGTTGCCAATGCCATTGCAGCCCCAAAACCAACTCCTCGGTTCCATCGCTCATTGTCACGTTTGTTTTGATTTGAGAGGCACTGGGCTGGGCGGCTGGAAGCGGCCAGCAGTAGTGTGACACTTGCTCTGGGCGCCCCGAAGTAGCTCTGCTCCCAGCCCACGCAAAACCGCCCAGTCCACGGGTAAAAATGGCTAGTGTGGGCCGCCCTTAAGCCCTGGATTCCTGGGCTGGGAGCTGCTCGATGCTAGCCAGTTTGTAAGGACGTCGCTGATTGGGCTGATGGGACTCGGGCTGGGTGGCGATGGTGGTGGTACTTCCCTAGCCTAAAACCCCAAAAAACCCTTGCGTTGCCTCAGAAAAATATTCATATTTCTTGGCTTTACTCACCTCTTACACAAGATAGGCTATTTTGTTTGCATCAGTGAATCAGGCATGATTTTTCAACAACAACACGCCATTCATAACTCAATAGGGTAAAAATAAAGTCATGATGACTATCACAAGAGTAGCGGACTTTTAGGTTTTCAGTGCATTGAAATGTTGTACTCCTACCCGATATTACCAGGCTACCAGATGATATTTATAAAGCTGAGCCTACCATCGGGTTATAATACATTGTGCATACATGAGCATAAAAAAATTACACTAAACTACACTAATATTAAATAATTGAAGGAAAGTAAAAGAGTGTATAAAAAAAAATTCTTGCTTTTTTTGCTTCAACTCGCTGTAACTCCATAAGTTTTTGGGCGCATTCAATTTTCAAGAACCCGTTTCAAAATCCTTATACTTTTCCGCTACCGTGGTAAAGTAGCAGTACCCAAAAAGGAAAGAGTAGATGGTCGAAATGGCTAAGAAAGTTAAACTGTTTCAAACTGGTGCCGTGACGGGTGGAGGCCTCTGATAGCTCTCCTGAGAAAATTTTCTCCTTTTATAGGAGCAATGCTCACCCGTCACTGTGCCAGTTTGCAGTAGTAGTTTAACTTTCTTTGCCATTTTGACCACCTACCCTTTTCCTTATTTGGGACGTGCTACATACCACAGGAAGCGGAAAAGTATAAGGATTTTGAAACAGTTCTTGAAAATGAATGCGACCAAAATTTATGGAGTTACAGCGAGTTGAAGCAAACTAAGCAAGAAAAAAAATTTATACACTCTTTTACTTTCCTTCAATTATCTTAATATTAGTGAAGTCTTAGTGTAATTTTTTTATGCTCTTGATATGCAGCAAATGTATTATGAACACGATGATAGGCTCAGGTTTTTCATAAATATCATCTGGTAGTTTGGTAAAAATCGGGTAGGAGTACAACATTTCAATGCACTGAAAACCTAAAAGTCCACCAAATCTTGTGATAGTCAGTCATGACTTTATTTTTTACCCTATTGAGTTATGAATGGCGTGTTGTTGTTGAACAATCACTCCCTGATCACTGATGCAAACAAAATAGGCCTATCTTGTGTAAGAGATGAGTAAACCCAAAGAAATATGAATATTTTTCTAAGGCAAGGCAAGGGTTTTGGGTTGCGGCGAGGCAAGTACCCACCAACGCCACCCAGCCCGAGTCTATCAGCCAATCAGCGACGTCCTTACAAACTCGTCTAGGCAGCGAGCAGCTCCCAAGAATCCAGCTTAAGTGAATAGACTATAGTGGCAGTAACAATACTTATTGATGTTGTTGTTACAGTAGTAGAAGTAGTAGTTGCAGTAAGATGTATGCTACTCCATGACGCATTTTTTCCGTGTGGCACCCTTGTGATTGATGGTTTTGGGTTATCAGCCGTGCGTGCCAGCATCCACGTGCGGGCGGAGAGGCCCCAGCTAGCGCATCAGTCCACAGCCTTGCCGCGGTCATTTCCGTCACGTATCTTTAAAAGCGTGCGGGGAAATTTAAAAAAAAAAAAAAAAAAAATAAAAGAAAAATCTGACAAAGAAAAATAAGCATCATGGGTTTGTTGGTAATTAAGAGTAAAGGGGTTCAAGATCATGTAGCTAAAGGGAACTCTGTAGGAAATTTTATATTAAAATTATTCACTACTTATGATGTATACGATGTAGCCAGTACGTCCCGCGACAGTGAAAAAGGGGACAGTTTTGGGGTTACATGATTACTTACAGATACATATGGTGTGCTTATCGCGAAAGAGACGGGATATGCGTACATACTATTGGACTCTCATTTTTTTTTCATTTAATTACAAATATTTCTTTGATTTTAGGTCTTCATTTAATTTTATTAATTTTTTTTTATTTATTAGAAGTTTAATACACTTCTAAGAGATTCAAAAGAAACCAACGAGTCCTATTGAAGTTAAAAATTTTAAAATGTAAAAAAGTTGTTCTCATTTTAAACAAAACCAGTAGCTACCCACCAGGGACATGACCTTCCAACTCATTGTGACCTTTTGACCTTTTATGGGACAATTTAGTTTTAAACTTGTCTTAATTTTTTGCACTGAATTTTTTTCTCTCTCTCTCAATTCTGTTGTTGGGTGATACGTGGTGCGCTGGGGTTCAAGATATAGATTTTCTAGTTGATTATGTAGCCTTTATTTTTATTTTAGAATCTTACTTTGTATTCACTCTGAGGGGTTTTTGTCTTTACGTATCTGTCTTGTTTTGGTGATTGGTTTTCCCCCTACAGGGAAACACTATATCATCCTGCCTGCCTTTACTGATGGAACGGGAGCCGGAATGCATTTGTACTTTCTTGTAAAGGGAGGGGGCGAGGCGCATCCGATGTCTTGGGGGTTATGTCAAAATCTGGACGAATTTGATTTGTGTTTAAGATTATAAATTTTTGATATCATTTAAAAGTTTGTGTACTTTCACCACGGCTTGCAATGGTTCATGCACACTTTATTTTTTTAAACCTATTATTTTTTCCTCAGCCCCCAGGGGGGGGGGTTGAGGCGGCCTTCCGTCCCGGGCTGGCCTTCCCCCTGGTCACGCTGGGCTGCTCCCCAGGGTGTCCCGCCCGGGCCTCGCAGGACACAGCCGCCGCGAAGAGCTTTGGACCCTCCCCCCGGCTGCCGGCAAACACATGCGCTCTTCAAAGACTTAGTACAAGGGTGTTATACAAATATATAAAAAATCCGCACCGATAAATGTTCAAAAATCATAAAATATAACAAAAGTTGTGTTGCCCTTCTGTCTGTTGTTTTCCGCGATGGGTGCCGCCCCCATTGGCGCAATCCCCTCAATGGCACAGTTTTGGAACCAGGTGACCAGGGGGGAAAATTTTTAAAGGGCCCCTTTGGGGATGATCCGATCCCTTTATTTATTTTTTTTTTTTAGTACCATTAGCGAAAATTGTGAAAAAAAAAGGGGGTTTTCGAGAAATTTAGAAAAAACCTTTAGTAGGGGGATGGGTAATGGGTGAGGAATGGGGGGGTGATGGGTAATGGGTTGGGGTGATGGGTGATGAATGGGTGGGGGGTGTGGGGTTGGGGGTGTGGGTATGGGTGAGGGGAAAAGGGGGGGGGTGATGGGTAAGGGTGAGTGAATGGGTGTGTGGGGATGGTAATGATGATTGAAGGGTGTGGGTGGTGGGGAATGGGTGAGGGAAAGGGGGGGGGGGATGGGTAAAGGGTGAGTGGGTTTTTTTTTTTTTTTTATTTTTTTTTTTTTTTATATATTACATCACGGGGAAAGTCCAAAGGGGACAACAAAAATGAGTAACACAAAGCCCCCTTATTGCCATCCTTATAAAAAAACAGAAAAGAATACAATAAAAACAAAGGGGGAGGCCAATTTAGTTCGGGGGGTGCTTGTTACTCTTCTTTTTAAAAAATTTTGTCATAGGAAAATGGAAAAAAGAAACAGGGGAAAAGGTTCCAGAGTTTACCATGAAAGGGATGAAAGAGTAAAGAACTGATTAACTCTTCATTTTGGGAAAATGGACGAATGGGGGGAATGATAGAAAATTTGTGCAGCGAGGCCGCGGGATGGGGGGGCATGCAGTTCAAGTTCAGAAGAGCATGAGGGGATGAAAAAAACGGTAGAAGAAGGGGGAAGCAACATTTCGGGGGTGATTTTTAAAAATTGAAAACAGTCGTCAGAGGAGAGATTTTATGAAGAAAAGCTTTTTATCATGTTGAATGAATGAATGGTGTGTGGGGATGGGTATGGGTGAGTGAATGGGTGTGTGGTGATGGGTAATGGGTGAATGAATGGGTGGGGGGGTTGGAAAGGGGGAGTGAAAAGGGTGTGTGGTGATGGGTAATGGTGGTGAATTGGTGGGGGGTGTGGGTAAGGGTGATGAAAGGGTGGGGGGGAAAACATCATTTTACAGCCAGATTTCAGGAAAGTTAAAGGGGCTTCTGGAGAGTCTGTGTTTGTGGGCCGAAAGGCCCCCCAAACACAGGTGGTGGGCCGAAGGCCCACCAATAGCCCCCCGCAGGAGCTAAAAAAAAGGGCCGCCCGGAGGACGGCTTTGGGCAGTGACCCAAAATCTTACAGCAACGTGCCCTTATGTCCCAGCACAGCCACGAGTAATGCATGCTGTACTCGTGGTGCCAGTATACAGGGATAAGTGACAGCTCGGCGCGGGCGGAGATAAATCCCTGCAATACGGGGCAATATTTTACCCCCAGGGGTACGAAGGCTCGCTGCCAATCCTAAAATGGAAGTGGTTTGTGAGGGCGGAAAATTACTGTCGGCCTTGGGAAGGGTTTTTCCGAGGAAACACAGGATTACTTTTATTTTTTCTTTTTTTCTTTTTTTTGCACATGATATATATACCATGAAGTGTTCGATAGAACATTTCTTTAAAAATATTTCGTCGTCGCGAACCTTTTTGTGGCTCCTGCAGGTCGCCTTGATGCAGGGGGGGGGCAGCGCGCCCCGGCCCAAAAAGGGGGGGGGGCCAAAAAAAAAAAAACCAAAAAAAAATTGCTGAAAAAAAAAAAACCTCCCTTAATGTTTTTTGGGGGGTTGAACAAAAGCCAAGGGGGAAAAGGGTTTTTTTTTTTAAAAAAAAAAGGTTTTTTTTAAAAAAAGGCCAGTGCGAAAGGAAAAAAAAATTTTTGGAGAAAAAAAAGGAAAAAAACGGGAAAAAAGGGGGGGAAATTGGA